>JAVJHY011542487.1:0-251211 GCA_035593235.1 Phascolosoma agassizii | reverse complement strand
ACGGTTAGCCCTTCGACCGGGGTGGCCCAATCCACCTGCAATTCAGCGCCGTAGGTTTCAGAACCGCCCGCATTTTCGGTAACAAAGGCGAATTGTTGTGAATTAAAGAAGTCCACCTGGAGGTCGCGGAACTTGTAGTAGTAAACCTCGAAGGACGCGAGCATGGAATTCTCGAACAACGAGGCTTTGATGCCTAACTCGCCCCCTTTGTTCTGTTCTGGATCGAATACGAAATCACGAAATTCGATCTCGTCGCCGGCGTTGACGGTGCAACCAATGCACGCCTGCCCGTTCACGAATGGTGGCGATAGGTTACTTAAGATCGCGCTATTGGAAAAACCACCGGTTTTGTAACCTTCCTTGTATGCCGCGTAGATCGTGACTTCATCTGTCGGCGACCAAGTCAACGTGGCTTCCGGAATCCAGTCTCTGAAAGTTTGATCCGCTGCTGCACGGGTTAGTCGGTCAGTCGGGTCGAAGGCAATGAATAGACCGGTTACCGCGGGATTCACGTAGGGCTGTATAAAGAAAGAATCCTTAGTCTCTTCTATATATCGGACGCCCACGGTTAGTTCCCAATCTTCAATAAAGCTCCAGCCGAGTTCAGTATAGAAAGAAAGGGTCTCACCATCGGTTTCAGAGATTTTATTGTAGGCCGTGAATTCATCGTTTGGATTGGCTATCGGCCCGGTGTTCTGAGGGCCGCATGCACCCGCGGTACCCTGCGCACAACCTGGAACAGCACCTGCAGGTATGAAGGCAAATATCACGTCCTGATCAAAGAACCGATCCCACGTTTGGTAGTAGCCACCCAGCACCAGATTCAAGCTATCGGTTACACGCATTAGCGCCCGTCCCTCTGCGGAGAAGTTCTCAAAGGTGTTTTCTTCCGCCGCGAAGATTGAGGTGACGGCACCCCCATCCTGATCACCCACCCATTGTTCGGTTTGATCCTGATAGCTCAGATTCAAATGCATGTCGTACCTGTCATAGGTCCAATCGAGGTTAGCGGTCAATATCTGCGACTCGAACTCGTCTCTAGCATCGCCACCACCAAACTGATTCAATAAATCATTCTTGGCTGCAACGTCAGGGGGGATATTGTTGATACCGCGCTCGCCATCGAAGGAGCAATCCACGGACGCTAGTGGCAAGGGTTCGAATAGTGGCGTTTGCCGGCCCGCTGGTTGCACCAACGCCATCTGGCTAGTGTGCGCCGTGCCACCCAACGTGGAGCAATCGAATAGTTCAGACACTGCGCCATATACGCGTTCGTTTTCCGAATAGCTGGCTTTCACGTTGTAGCTAAAGTGATCTGTGAGGTCGCCTGCCGCAGTTAATCGAGCAAACAGCATTTCTTCCTGCGGAAGATGTTCCTCGGCAATTGGATTATTGAATGTATTGATTTGCCCTGTGGCGGCATCAAGGGTGGCGTACACATCTGGCGCTGTGGCGCTATTAGTAATCCAGCCTTCATCCATTTTTGAAGCCTGTACTGCCAGGCGCAAACCTAACTTGTCATTCACCGGAAATGAGATGATGCCTTCGTAGGTCATGTCTTTGCTTTCAAACTCATGATTAACCCGCGCAATGACCTCTAGCTCTTCTCCGGGATTATTGGTCATCACGGATATCACACCGGCAGTTGCGTTCTTACCGAAGTACAACGCTTGTGGTCCTTTCAAAATGGCCACTTGGCTGGTGTCCATCAGACCTTCGTTGATCACCCGCCCTTGCGGCATGTAAGCGCCATCGATTACCACCGCCACCGACTGTTCAATACCGATACTGCTTGCTGAAGAGCCAATGCCACGAATTGAAATAGAAGCACCGCTACCGCTGGTGGCACGGCCGATACTTAACTGCGGTGTAAGGGATTCGAGATCATCGAAACTCTCGATTCCGAATTGGTTTATTCGTTGTTCACCGACTGCCGTGATGGCGACCGGTATCTCTCGAACCGATTCTTCCGTGGCACGCGCGGTGACCACGATTTCTTCAACTTCTGCGGCCATTGCCGGCCAAGAAAAAGTCAGCGCCAAAGCGGCCAAAAATACCGCATAAATCGGTGTCAATCGAACGTGCGTTGAATGAAATTGATATCGCAAATACATAGAAACCCCTTCCCCAAACCCAAAATAGGTACATCGGCGAGGGTGGGTCGCACGGCAGGTACTGCTTAATCCTTAGCTCGTGGGCCAGCCATCCCAGCCGGTCCGATCACTGAATATACAACAAAGGTTTTACACAATCGATTCGTTTGTCAGTGGTCCGCGGCCAGGCTCTACACTAGTATTACCCATATCCCCTGCCGAGGTAGCCCTATATGCAAAGCTTTAAGTACCTTTTAGTAGCGTTCGTACTAATCATCATCACAACTTCAACCCAAGCCGCAGAGCGTGGCTGGTACATCGGCGGCGGTCTTGGTGAATATCGTATAAAGGTGGACGACACCAACTTCGACGAGGACGCGAAGATCCTGCGCTTTCTGGCGGGATATCAAATTAATCGTTATCTGGCCGTAGAAGCCGACTACTTGCGCTTATTGGAAACGGACGATGACCGTTTTGTAGTGGATAACAAGGTCGATGCCGATCTGTACGGGGTGGCCGTACGGCCGATTCTACCGTTGTCTGAACACATCGACCTTTATGGCCGAGCTGGGTACTCGAAGTTTAAGTTGAATGAACGAGTGCGTTTTTTTGGTGTGGGCGTAACGGATGAAGAACTGAAGTCAGACGAAGCCTTTGTTTGGGGTGCAGGTATTTCCGGACATTTCGGCAAGCTAACCGTTCGCGGGGAGTTTAGTCAGGTGGAACTTGACGGCAGCAATTTAGAATTATTGACCCTTAATTTGTTGTTTCGTTTTTGAGTTCAGCATAAAAACACCCATAGTTTCCTAAGCTTTTCATCACGACTACCTAACCCATCCATCAGGCTTAACAGCGCCGACCAGCACAAAGTAATCCCAATATTATTGTGGGATTATCCAAATGGCTGGTTATCAAATGACGAGTTTCGTACTGCTGCTGTTGCTTCAGGCCTGCGCTTGGAGCGCATGCGAAATCAAACGTTTCGTAGACCTCGGGCAACACTTCGGTTCAATAGCGCTAGCATTAGAAAACGCAGCCGCGACGATAAGCGATGAATCACGTCGATCAGACACAGAGTACGCAGGTGTGGTTTATAGAAATGCCAATGCATTTGGTATTACGGTGGGCAAAAGTTGCGCGCAACAAGATCAGTTTCGTTATCAACTCAGTGCTGCCGTTAACTCAACAACTACAGATTCGATCGTGGCGATCTGGCATACGCACGGAGCAGCCGGTGTACACCGTGAACATTTTTCTGTCGGTGATGCTGAAGCGGCGCGCCAAATCGGCCTACCGTCTTATCTGATAACGCCAAGGGGACGGGTCAAAGTATTGGATCCTTCAAGCATGCCAGCACACGCCTCACGCCTTAGGGATCGAAGATCCCGCAATTTGGGCCGTCGCGGATATTCAGGCACTTGGCTCGCCGCTACTAATCGGTAGCCTCGCTTAGGCAGGGTTTCGATATACCGATAGGGACGATTGTCCTCAAAAGCTAAGCGCAACAAACTGATGCAGCGGGTGAGGGTTTCTTCGACTACGACCACATCCGCCCAAACATCCTCGATCAACTCTGATCGAGAAATTACCTGGCCCCGATGGGCCAGCAAGCGATCGAGCACTTGAGAAACCTTCGGCTCCAAACGATGTCGCTGAATTTCGGCAAGCGTCTCTAAAGCACGCGCTAATTCACCGGTTTTCGGGTCATACCACCAGTCACCGATAGAAATTTGAACGCTGCCGTTCGCCCCGTTGAAATTGCCTTCTATTTCGATCATTTCGTCAACACGCTATCTGATACTTAAAACCGTCATTAGTTTGTCCGATGTCAGAATCTGTACAAGCCATAGTTTCTGTGATTATCTATTAGTTTTACTAATATCTAACAATTTGGAGTTTAGATATGCGCCCCAGCCTGAATGCCATCCGAACTTTCGTCGTGGTTGCCGAAGAAGGCAGCTTCACCCGGGCGGCCAAGCAGCTCCACGTCACCCAGGGGGCGGTCAGTCAGCAAATCGCCAAATTAGAAGATTTTCTGGGCATCCGACTGTTCGATCGTATTCCTCGCGGCTTAGCGCTCACGTCCAGCGGTCAGCGATTTCGTCGCGGTGTGGAACGTGGTATCGATCAGATTGATGCAGAAATAGATGCCTTAAAAAGCGACGACCAATCAGCCACCTTGCGAATTACGGCAAATAGCTCCTTCGCTGGCCAATGGCTTGCACCCCGTCTGCATGAATTCGAAACGCAACACCCACACATACGCTTGCACTGCGAAGCAACTACTCGGCTAGTGGACTACCAAAAAGAAGGTATAGATGCGGGTATTCGAGTGGGTGGCGGCCGTTGGCCGGGACTAACAGCCGAATTACTTTATCCGGTGCAAATATTTCCGGTTACCACACCAGCTTGTGCGGAGGAGCTCAAGCTTTCCGAGGGTCTCGATAAACTCCTAGACTATCCGTTGCTACAAGACCTAGATTTGCCAACCGACTGGAAACGTTGGTTGCAATTGGCGGGCTTAGAGGATGGCACACCTAATATTTCACACGGCTTTAGTGACACATTGGTGACCATTCGCGCGCTGCTAAGTGGTGTTAAAGGTGTAGCACTCATCGACGATCATCTCGTTACTCGTGAACTCGCGAACGGTAGCTTCGTTAGAATTTCTGAGTTGCCGTTAGAGCTCGACTACGGCTATTACCTTGTCCACCCCGTACAACGAGCGGCAAATCCTACGCTGGGTAAATTCCGGGATTGGATATTGGCTAACATCCCTGACCGGTAACACTGTATCCCCTTGCTCACGATTACATTCAAAACGGCTGATGCCATCGTTGGTATGAAATTGTACCAGTTCGGCTATTTTCCGGTTGTTACCTGTATCTGATTGCAGAGAGAATATCACCCATAGGCTCAATGGATAGATACGTAAGTGTCAGTCGGAATTAGAATCAACAATCAAGAAGAACGCACCCGTGTCATGATCGTCAGCGACATTTCGCTGTATCGATTTGGCATAGAGCGCGTAGTCGGTGAATCTACCCAACTAGTTTTAGTCGGATCCGCTGCAACTAGAGAAAAGGCATTACAACTCGCACAAATTCAACGACCAAACATAGTTCTAGTTGACTTTGCTATGTTTGAGAGCCTAGCCACTATCGCGCAACTTGTGGCGGCACTACCTAGTCTAAGAGTGATCGTGCTAACGATTCCAGAATCTGAATCCGCTGTCTTTTCCTGCGTTAATGCCTGTGCGGTGGCATACGTTACGAGACGTGGTTCGCTTGAAGATTTGGTCGATCAAATTCGGCAGGTTTCATCTGGTACTGCAGCGAGAGGCTGCTGCCAAGCAGCAGAGACCCGAAATGTCACCTGTACCACAACCAATATCGATCAGTTAACTGCTAAGGAGTATCGTGTACTGCAGCTAGTTGAAGAAGGACTTGCAAATAAGGAAATCGCCCGAGAGATAGTGGTTGAATTGTCCACCGTAAAAAATCACGTTCACAATATATTTCAAAAACTCGGCGTTCATACACGAACTCATGCAGCACGGATACTACGCACTTCTGCACAACACTCAGAGAAAGGATCTAGATCGGCTAATTAAATATCAACCATCCTTTGCCAATCGCAACAATTTAGACACTCGCTCGTCGTCTTGACCTAGATATTGCGTAATCACACCAATCACAAAAAGCACGTCCAGCGTACCTGCCGCAACCATGGCCTCTAAATCCACCCAATCTTTGTTGCGGTTAAAAAACGCCTTGAACACCGCAAGGTCGCTGCACGCCAAGAAAGGTACACTGGTGCCACCAAACGGTTCCCAACGCAAGCGGGACGCTGCTTCTGCGTGAAACGGCGTGTTGTTCAAAAAGATGTCAACTGGGGTGTGATCCCACCACAATCGAATTTGCGTATCCCGTTTCAGTGCCTGCAAAGATTTTCCATCCTGCTCGACCTCAGCAGGTAAGGCCGCAAGTGCAGTTGGTGCTTGGCTGGTTTCAACAAAGAGATTCACATCAATATCGATGGTGCCCCGGGCCGCCTCCGTACACCATGCCAACGCTAACGCGCCACCAAACCCGTGCGGAAGATCTGACTGACTCAAGGATTGGTGCAGCTGGACAATTTTTTCCACCAATGTACTCACCCAGGAAACGCCAACCTGCTCTGTGGCTCCCGCTTCCGCGCGTGCTTAGAGGGGAATTGTTCAGCTAACGCGAGTACCTCTGCCAGCTCCTCCCCTCTAGGCGAACCTCTGCGTGTACGTACTCGTGGTGTGAGCAACAAGTCGATGCTGTAACCAAAGGCTTCAATCAATCGAATGAAAGTGGCTGCAGACGGCATTTTCGCGCCGCTCTCATAAGCGCCCAACGTACCGTGAGAGGTACCAGCCAACCGAGCCGCTTGACGTAAACCGAGTCTCATGTCCACCCGGGCGCGACGCAAATGTTGGCCAATGCCGCTATCTGCTTGACTCAGCCCTTGAATAGAAGGTGCTATAAACGATGGCTGGGTGGTTGCACGTGCTGCTTTCATGGACCGATTGTAGCTCAAAACCTGCAGAATGGCATCTGATTGGATGCCATTATTTGGTCGATCAGTTCATATATGCAATTTTATTGTCTTTAAAGACTGAATTAGCAACCCAGAATAAGATCACCCATACTGCCGTGATCTAAGCTGGGGGTTAGTTTGATGAAACGATTGGTAAACATTGTCTGTGGTGTTGTTTTAGTTCTAGCGGGTGCGGGGTGCAGCGAATCTACGCCTACACAGTCGATAGAATCGACGAACAAAGAAACAACTAACGAATCCGCTAACACCTCGGGCAACACATCGGGCAATGACAACCTCAGCGTCACTGTCACTGAAGGCACCAATCTATCTTTTGGGCTTAGCCCAAATGGCAACAATATCGCCATGAGCATACAAGGTGTGCTGTTTACTCTGCCCACCACCGGCGGTAGTGCCAAGGCGGTTACTGACTACTACCAAGATGCTCGTGAACCCGTGTGGTCGCCGGACAACAAAACGATCACCTACTACGGCTACGCCAATGGCAACTGGGACTTGTGGTCCATTTCTACCAGCGGCGGCGAACCACAAGCACTCACCAACGACCCCTTTGATGACAGAGAACCTCAGTATTCGCCAGACGGCAGCCAGATTGTTTTCTCTTCGGATCGTGGTGGTAACTATGATGTTTGGGTTCTGAACCTAACCGATAGTCAGTTAACGCAAGTGACTAACTCACCCGCCGATGAATACTCACCCGCCTGGTCACCGGATGGGGAGCGGTTAATTTATGCGGTGACAAAAAGTCGAACCGAATCTGAAATTCAGGTGGTTGATTTAGCTGGGTCCGCATCGAGCACTGTGATTACTGAAAACGGTGTTGTGAACGGCGTGAGCTGGCACCCCGAAGGCAACCGAGTGAGTTATCAACTGCTGGCCGATGGCAAAGCCAGCATGCGGTCCGTTGCATTTGATGGCAAAAATGTGGAGTTGCTGAGCCAAGACAATGATGATGTGTTCCCATTCAAAGCCCATTGGGCCAATAACAAAACTGTGTTTTACGCCGCCAATGGCAAAATTTATCAGCAGGTACTGAATGCAGACAGACGCGATGTGGCATTTGCAGCTACGTTCGATCTGCAACGCCCGGCTTATGAGCGAAAGCGCCGAGACCACGATGCGAATACCGAACAAAAGGCATTGGGGCTATCGATGCCGGTTTTATCACCAGACGGCGAGTGGGTAGCCTTTTCTGCACTTGGCGACATTTGGATGTGGCACCCAGGGGACCAACAGCTCAATAACATTACGGATAACCATTTCGTTGCGTACTCGCCGCAATGGTCGCCCGACGGTAACAAAATCGCCTACATATCAGATAAACCAGTAGCTCAGAGCGGCAACAGCCAAGTAGGGCTGTGGATATACGACGTGGAGGCCGAAAAAAGTAAGCACATTACAGTAAATGCCGACGGTATCAGTGGACCTAGCTGGTCACCGGACGGTGAATCCGTCGCACTGTTTACCTCCATCCCTACCAATCCAATTGCTGGGCAAATGGTGATTGCCGATTTGCGTGATGGTTCCGTTACACCGGTGCATAAACCAGTGCCTGCGCAGAACATCTCCTGGAGCGCGGATGGCGAGTACCTGGCCACAACGGTACTTGCGCCCTACTCCCGACGTTACCGGGAAGGCGTATATCAGTTAGTAGTGACAACACCAGACGGCAAAGAGCAATACGAAATTGAACCGGTTGCCCACAAGAATATGACCTATGCCGCACTCACACCTTCTGGCCGTGCCATGAGTTACGTGCAAGATGGTCTGCTCTGGCAACAAGATCTGAGTGAAACATTTGAACCCCAAGGCGAACCACAGGCGTTAACCAAGACTCTTGCAGATACCCCTGCCTGGAGTGGCGACGGACGCTATGTGGTGTTTATGGATGCCGACAAAATGTTCAAGCTGGATGTGAAGTCTGGTGTGGCAACCGATATCACACCATCACTAGCATGGACACCGTTCAAGCCGAAAAAAACTTGGACCCTGTTGGTTGGCAAATTGTTCGATGGCGTGAACGAGGGATATCTCAATAACGTACTGCTGACCATTGAAGGTAATCGCATTACGAGCATAGAGCCCGATTCACAAGACAGGGTTGCTGATGTCGATGCCTCCGACAAAGCCGCCTTCCCTGGGTTATTTGAGATGCACGCACATATGGGCATGAACAGCGAATCCCAAGGCCGTACCTGGCTGGCTTACGGCGTTACCAGCGTGCGCGACCCGGGTGCACATCCTTATGTGGCGAAAGAACGGCAGGAAATGTGGAACAGCGGCAAGAGCATCGGCCCGCGTACTTACACCACGGGATTTTTAACGGACGGCAATCGCGTGTACTACTCTGTCGCCGAAGGAATTACCTCCGATGACCATTTAGAGCGCGCGTTGGATCGAGCCAAACGATTGGAACTCGACTTTATTAAGACCTACGTGCGACTGCCGGATCATTGGCAACAGCGCGTGGTGGAGTTTGCCCATGGGATTGGTATTCCAACTTCTTCGCACGAGCTGTTTCCGGCAGTGGCGCATGGTATGGATCACGTCGAGCACATCGGCGGCACGAGTCGTCGCGGGTTTGCACCAAAGGTGAGCCGGCTTGGACGTAGCTACAACGATGTGGTGAACCTGTTGGCGGGTTCCGGCATGGGCATCACGCCCACGGCCGTGTTGCCGGGATATGCGGTGATTGCTGAGACACAGCCAGATTTGTTTGAGACGCAGCAGTTTGATGTTTTTTACGGAGATGCAGGCCGGCAAGCGGCGGGGCTGATGTCGCGGATGTTTGGGCCCGGGGCTGGTTCTACCGTGGCTGCGAATGGTAAGTTGCTGCAGGAGTTGAATGCAGCGGATGCGTTGATGGTGAGTGGCACAGATTCGCCCTTTTCGCCATTTGGGGCTGGCTTGCATGCGGAATTGCGACTGTATGCGTTGGCAGGCTTGTCACCCCGGGATGTATTGAGAACGGCTACTATAAAGGCGGCGATTGCCGCCGGGGTTGAGGACGATCTGGGGACGTTAGAGGTTGGCAAAGTTGCGGATATTGTGATTGTGGATGGGGATCCGCTTGCAGACATTGGCGATGCGGACAATGTGTTTATGACGATTAAGGGTGGAGAGCCGCATTCATTGCAGGCACTCATCAAAGGGCAGGAATAGCGCGACCGGTTCCCGACCAACGGTTAATCATCCCAGAAAGCCTCATTTTTACGGAATGTCTACCACCTCCACATTCGGTAGCGGAAATATAAGTTTGTGGCCTCGAAAGGCTGGAGATTTCACAAAAAAATCTCGAAAGTGCCAAGGCAACACGATTAAGTACCCCGGGTCGTTTTGCAGCAATTCAGTTTCGGCCACGATGGGAATTAGGGTGCCTGGCGTATAACGACCATATTTTGCTGGATTAACCTCGCCCACATAATCGATCTGTGTTGTTCCGAGATCACAATACTGCAATAACACGTTGCCTTTGGTGGAAGCGCCAAGAACGTTTACCTTGAGCCCGCGAGCTTTAATATTGCTCACTAGCTTAAGTAGGTCTTGCTTGGTTCTAATAACCCGCTCAGAGAACGCAACATAGGTGTTTAGATCATTAATTCCATCTGCGCGCTCCTTCTCCAAGACCGACGAAACCTGTTCGCAGTCGTCAAATCCAGCAGAACGCTTGCGCACGGTAACGGAAAAACTACCGCCATTAATATCATTAAACTCCAGATCGGTAATACTAAAGCCGACCTTTTCCGCCAACCACTTGATTTGGTGCAGCGCATAATACTCTAAGTGTTCATGGCAAGCTGTGTCGTACGCGTTTTGCTCCAGCATGGTGGGCAAATAGCTTTGTTCAAAAACCCACATACCATCTTTAGCTAACACATCATATATTTGTTGCATGAAAGCCAGTGGATTTTCCAGATCGTAAAACATGGAAAAAGAGGTAATCACCTTGGCCTGCTGACCCGGGAAGTGTTCACTGACGACATCACTCGAGAAAAATTCCGGTAGTAGTCGAACATGATCTGGATAGTATTCGACAAAGTTGGGGCCGGTAGGATCGATGCCCACCAATTGTTTGAGGTGTGAGGGATAAGCGGCAAGTGTGGTGCCGTCGTTGCTACCAATATCGATGACGAGATCATTTTGATCAAGCTCGATACTTGCCAGAATACGCTGAACCTTACTCTGCAGGTGGTCGACCATACTTTGGTTCAAACCGGATCGGTAGCCGTAGTTTTCACCATACATTTCCGCCAGGGAATAGGAATGCTGCAGTTGCAACAAGCCACACACCGAATTCGTGTCCCCACCGGGTACGCATTTAATGAGGCGTAGGGGGCCTTTGGTCAAGCGTTCGGCTGGGTTGCTAGGAAAAACGCCGGTTAGTTCTTGCTCACCGAGATCTAACACCATCTCTAGGTTTTTATTGGAGCATATTCGACATTGCTCAACTCGGGTGTAAGGCATCTAGTATTCCTGCTTGCTAACTATGTACTAACGGAGTGCATCAAGATCGGCATCAACCATCATCTGAATTGTTTGCTCAAAGGTCTTTGCCGGTTGCCACCCTAGTTTTTCATTTATTTTTGCGGCATCCCCTACCAGTTGCACTTTCTCTGCGGGCCGAAAGGCCTCCGCATCTAATCCAATGTGACTTTTGTAATTCAAACCAACACGAGAAAAAGCAATGCGGCACAAATCTTCAACTGAGTGTGTTTTACCTGTGGCAACCACAAAGTCCTCTGCCATTTTCGCCTCAGTCATCAGGTGCATGGCTCGCACAGAGTCACCGGCAAAGCCCCAATCTCGGCGACTCTCCAAATTTCCTAAAAGTAACTGTTCTACAAGGCCAAGCTTAATTTTGGCAACCGTGCTAGTAACGTGTCGCGTTACAAAATTCAAACTACGTAGTGGACTTTCGTGATTAAACAAAATGGCCGAGCTTAAGTGTAGATCGTAGTTGCGCCGGTACAGACCAACCATACTATGAGCATAGAGCTTGGCGGCTCCGTAGGGGCTTCGGGGATTGAAGTGCGTCGCTTCATTCTGAGGTTGGGATGCTGGTTCACCAAACATCTCTGCACTGGACGCTTGGCAAAATCTGGTATTTGGCGACTGCAACCGAATCGCTTCGAGTATATGAGTCACTGCTATGCCGTTGATCTTGCCCATCGCGACAGGATTAGCATGCATACCCGCACCGCTCGCGAGTGCTGCGAAGTTGAACGCCAGCTTAGGTTTGTATTGCGCAAAAAGTTCGTCCACTCGGCGCTGAGTCGCAAGATTCCACCATTCAAGCGTTATCCTGCCAGCGAGAGAATGGGGCAAGGCGCTGGTCGCTTGCGCAACATCTCGGGTAACTCCAACAATCTCGTAGTCTCGCGCGAGCAAATGCTCAGCTAGATAAAGCCCATCTTGGCCGGTGATACCTATGATTAGTGCAGTTGCCATAGTGAGATTAGATAACCAGCGTTAAAAGTCGTAAACGCGCAACAACCAACGCCGCACGAAAGCAATTGGTTGGCTATGAACTAGATCATACACTGGCGTTAGGTTGCTGTTGCGCTTTAGTTTCAGATAGGCGATAGAAGCCAAATTAGCGAGTGTCACAGGAACAAAACTAATCAATTTGGCCATGGCGCGGAACATCCAATTCTGCTGAGCTGCAAAGAAACGCTGATAGGATTGGTAGGTGTAGGCGTTCTTCGCACGATATTGAAATAGCTTTGCTGGGCTACGCCAGGGCTCCGTCACACTCACCTGTTGCCTTATTTTGGGATCATAATCTTCGAATGAATTCACCAAGGCGGGCCACTTGAATAGCCAAATTTCCATGCTACGTGATGTCCACATGGCGTTACCATAACGAATCTTTATCAATGGCTGTGCAATCGTGCGCGCTCGAGTTAGCGTAGGTGACTGGAACACGACACCTACATGTATAAACAGGCTACCGTAGTAGCGCTCTCGATTCCGCTCCAGCCAAACAGTTCGACGAATAATGGTGGAACCGATGAAGGTTAGGCACTGCATCACATCAACAAAAAACTGATCTCTATCCGTGGCCGTGTAGTGGCAATCTTCCAAGCTATTTAGCAGGTTAGAATTGAGAATCTTAGTAAAGTTTGCATTGGCGACCTCAGCGTTGGCGACAATAAGATCGTCTCCTGCCTCTATGGCCGCAAGAACCTGAACAACAGCCGTTGGCACTAACAGATCATCGTCTGTCATTAACCAAACATAGGTCCCTCGCGCGTAACCAACCGCTTTGTCAAAATCTTGGTCAACGCCGGAATTCGTCTCTTCACAATAGTAGCGAATTTCCGGGTGTTCTTGTAAATAGGCGCCAACTTCTGCAGCCGTGTTGTCGCTTGATGCACCATCTACGATCACCAATTCCACTTCGGCTGTAAGCTGCGGGACAATCGTGGCTAATGTCTCGCCGATAAATTGTCCTCGATTAAACGTTGCAATGCAGATAGACAACGCAACGCCCTCATGGCTTTCCATTGGAGCACTCATGCAGCAACCTGTCGATACAACGCAAGATGTTCATCCGCTATTCGTTGCCAAATAGCATCACTTGGTTGCCCGTCTGTTTGTGCATGGTTGCGAGTGCCGGCGTATTGTGCGAGCCCTGCCCGCATATCCTCAATGGCTTCAGGCTTTGAGAAATAGGTATTTCGGGCAGCGTCGTATCCTGCCACCGTGTGTGAAGTGGTAAGTACGAAGGTGCCTGCCTCGACCGCTGCCTGAATCGAGGTATTCCAATCTCCTCCGCCACGGGCAAACGGTAAAACCACCGCATCGGCCACCGCCAACAGGGAGGCAATTGCGTAATCTGGTTGGAACCCGATGAAATCCACCCCACCAGACCACTGTTTTGCCCGCTGTTCAAGGGCTTCACGATAATCGAGGTCTTTGCATTCTCCTGCAATCACTATCTGATCTTGGGCTGGATCACACAGGTCAAAAAGTAATTCAACGCGCTTGTGCGAATATATGAACCCAAAAAACACAACGAGCCTTTTTTTGCCTTTTAGATACTGAGCCCGTTGCTGTTGTCGTTGTTCCGGTGAAAGGACACAAACCGGCATCGTAGAGCCGCTACGACTATAGCGAAAGACTTTACCCCAAGTGGCCCACCGTAGCATTGGATGTAGCAATTGACGAAAGTCTGGCCGAACGACAATCAAACCGCCGCCAGCAATCGCTTTCAATAGTAGTTTTGCACCTCGGCGACGGCTGTAGGGTTCGTGCCAGGTTTGCACAATCTTTTTTCCGAGTACACGGGTGATAAGCGGCACTAGCCAGGGTAGATTGGCGTTGTCATAACCTTGAGCTGGATATTGTAGATGTGCAATATCTGGATTAATTTTTTTTGGCGCATTGATCATTAATTTCGTTTGCCGCAGCGACCAGTTTGGCAACAGCCGGTAGATGACGCTTTCACCATCCCTATTATCGGTATCGGTGTCGTAAGAGGTTGAAGTGAGGACATCCACGTCCACACCTTTCCTTTTTTGCAGTTGCCTTACCAATTTAGAACAATAGTCGCCAACACCACACTGATCCGGCGGATATGAGCCACAGATCAGTAGAACTCTCATGAATCGGCAGACTTCTGCAATACCATCCAACCAAAGGTATAAGCTTTACCACCACACTTTATTGGCCGATCAGCTGCAAGATGGTCTATTTCACCCACAGGCTGGAGACCATAATTCGCCGCATCCGTGATGAATTCATCAATTTCCAGTTTGGAATATATGGTCCATTCCATATCGAAAAACTTAACGCCTGTGGTGTCGATTTTATCCGGCCAATAGTCGAAAGAGGCGATGAAGTAGCCACCCGGCGCGAGCAGACGTGACATTTCGGTTAACAGCTTCGTTTGATTAAACCCGTGCTCGATCACAGACATAGAAGTGATAGCAGCGAAAGTTGAAGCAGCAAAAGGCGTTTGCATGAAATCAGCAATTTGAAAATCAATATCATCTTGGTGCGGCATCAATTGAATGTTTGGATTTAGATCAGCACCGTGCAGTTTGGAATAACCAGTGGCGTGAAGGGCCATCAATATTTCGGAAGCGTAGCAGCCAATATCTAGAACACACTGGTCTTTACCAACCGCTTGCTCAATAAACGCCAGCGTGCGCAACACATCCCAACTCTTAATGTGATCACCCATAGCAATATCACTACTGCCCGTGACTTTGTTCAGCAAACGCCGCAACGGAGAGGCAATTTGCGAAACACCCCTGCGCTTCAATTCGGCACGACTAGTCCGTATTTGAGATCTACCTTTTAGAACTTCTAATGTCACCTAAACACCTCTGTTACGCGAGCGCTCGACGGAGTCGGGGCACTACTTCCTGTGTGAGTAGCAGATTGATGCCAACGGCGGTTAAGCCGAGCAACACCGCACAAATCAAATCGAGCAAATAGAAAAATCCTGCCGATTTTAACAATAACCCACCCCCAACGATTATTAGTAGAGAGACAACTAATGGAATCAGTACGTCGTGGCTTAACCAGCGGGCACCCAGTCCTGGCAACAGTCGCTGATGGGTTAACCAAGTACCAAGAAGCAGATACAGAACATTTAGGATGGCCCAAGCAGCGGCGCCACCAACCGCACCGTAGCGATGCGTTAATACAATCGTGAGCGGGATAAATGCCACAACGAGAATCGAGTTAATCTGTAAAGGCAGGCTCGAAACGCCATAAGCCAACTGTAAGGCATACGGGAAATGCATCACAACATTGAGGGCCGTACCAATCAACAGTATTGAAACCAATGGGCCAACCTGAGCTGCGGTTGCCGAGTTTTGGGTCCAGAGTTGCACGAGCTCGGTTGAAAACATCGCAATGGTGGCAGCAATCGGAAACAACAACGTGCATAGCAGTCGGGTCCCGAAGCGATAGAATTCAGTGAGTTCAGCAATCTGATTGTTAGCGACAAGCATCGACATCCTTGGGTAAATCACGCTGAACACAGGTCGCAATACCAGGTAAAGTCCGCCAGCAACCACCACTGCCAACATATACTGGCCAAATTTCTCCAAATCGAGCAGTTTGCTGAGTATGGCCTTATCCACCTGCATCAGAATAATGGCCGACACCGCCACCAGTCCCATACCGGCGGAGAATCGCCAGACATTCTGCAGACGGCGCCAGTTAAACCCATCTTGGGCCCTCGCGACCGATGGCATTCCATGCCGCATAACCCATGACGATTGAATAGGTCAATCCAACCATCGCCTGCCACAGGAAAAATGCCTGAATGGACGGTGATACAAAAGCCTAAATCGAGAAGCTGCAAGATACTTTGAGTAAAAACGTAGAACCCGACCAGAGCGTAGGCTTCCATACCTAAGTAATGCAAATACAGGGGAACGGTGGCCAAGGTGATGAGCAACGACCATACACTGTTCGCCAGTCCAGCCAAAAAATTACGCGCCAGCAGCATGCTATCTATTCGTTGGCTTGGGTAACTTTAAATCCGTGACGCCGAATCAGTGTATCGCGCTTGGCGGCATCGTAATCTGCAGCAACCATCTCTTCTACTAGCTGAGAGAACGTGGTTGTGGGTGCCCAGCCTAAAATCCTTTTAGCCTTAGTCGCGTCGCCGAGTAATGTTTCTACTTCAGCCGGCCGAAAATAACGCGGATCGACGCTGACAATGCATTTGCCATCTGCATCAAAGCCCCGCTCTTCGACACCTTCACCCTCCCAGTTCACTTGAATCTCTAGGTGAGCTGCTGCCGCCTCAAGAAACTGCCGAACGCTATACTGTTCACCCGTGGCGATAACAAAGTCATCAGGTTCAGGCTGCTGCAGCATCAACCATTGGGCTTCAATAAAGTCGCGAGCATGCCCCCAGTCCCGTTTGGCATTTAAGTTACCGATATACAAACAATCTTGCATACCGAGTTTGATTCGGGCGAGTGCGCGGGTAATTTTTCGGGTCACAAAGTTCTCCCCTCGGAGCGGAGACTCGTGATTAAAGGCAATTCCATTACAAGCAAACAGATTGTATGCCTCTCGATAGTTCACGGTGATCCAGTACGCGTAAAGCTTGGCAACACCATAGGGGGATCTAGGATGAAAAGGCGTTTTCTCAGTTTGCGGGGTTTCTTGCACTAGTCCGTAGAGCTCAGACGTCGAGGCTTGGTAAAACCGAGTCTTGTCTCGTAGACCGAGAATTCGAATGGCTTCTAATGCCCTCAGTGTGCCGAGTGCATCTGAATTGGCCGTGTACTCTGGCTCTTCAAACGACACTGCTACATGGCTTTGCGCCGCGAGATTATAGATTTCGTCCGGCTGCGCTTGTTCAATAATGCGAATTAGGCTGGAGGAATCCGTCAGGTCGCCGTGGTGTAGAAAGAAGCGCACGTCTTGTTCATGCGGGTCTTGGTACAAATGATCAATCCGCGCCGTGTTGAACATAGATGCCCGGCGCTTGATGCCGTGAACGGTGTACCCCTTATCCAGCAGAAATTCTGCCAGGTACGCGCCATCTTGGCCGGTAACGCCGGTAATCAGTGCGGTTTTTGTCATTCTACTGTCTTGAATCCTTGCATGACGGGCTTACAAAGGCGCCCTTCGAGACGATTTCGGGCCAAAATACGCCGAAATGCCCGCTAATTCTAACGCACAGCTCACGAATATGAAGGTAAACAACGCCTGACAAGTAAGCTACGCATCGTCCGCAATTTCGCTTTCCTATCTAGTATCAATGACCCCTTAACTTTGGCACGCTAAACCACTCAACCACGGCACAATCAAATAGCTCTCCTCGAATGTCAGCGGTGTGAATCCTTACAGCAACCCGAGCCAAAGTGAGCAACCAAAGCAGGGGCAGCATCCAACAAGGCGCCGTCTTCTGGATGTTGGTCAACACGAGCATCAACCGATACTTTCACTTTGACTGACACAAGAGTCTCGTTCGCGTATCTAGCACAAGCCCTCTCAGTCACTCTCAACGCAACTCGCCGCCAAATTTAGTCTCCAAAAAAGTGGCGTATTTCAGCGCGCACCCTTCGTGGTGGTGCCCAGAAGAAGCCGTTGCGTGCGTCATCGGCGTCGCCTGTGGCACCCAGGAAATATTCCTCATCACCAAGATTGTTGCCTACAACAGAAACCGACGTGCGATTGTTGGGCAACGTCCAAGTTACACGGGCATCGATCAATCCAAAGCCGTCTTGCTTGGTGCCTTTGTATTGGTCGAGGTCGTTGTACTGGCGGCCACGGTGTGAATAGCCAACGTTGAAATCAAGACTGCCGGCGTTGTCGAAGTTACGCTGATAACCGATGCCGAGGCTGGCGGTATAGGGTGCCCCAAGCACCAACTCATTACCGGAAAGATCGCGGGTGAAAAACGTTTCAACAAAGTCCGGTGCCGGACCGAGCGTACTGTCTTCCACTGTAAATTTATCGTACTCGCCATCAGTGGTGCCTGCCGCCAAAGAGATGGACCAATTGCCGAGCAGCGCCTGCATTTCGAGTTCGAACCCATAGAGCGTTGCTTCTTGGGCATTGAGAATCAAGATAACCTGTTGGTTGTTCACCGTTCGCGCAACGGACAATTGTTGGTTCTCATAAGAGTTATGATAACCGGTTAGGTTGAGTTTCAAGCGCCGATCAAACCAGGTGGACTTCATGCCCAGTTCCCAATTCTTAGAAACCTCTGGTTCGTACACGCTCAATCGTGGATCCTGGTTGAAGCCGCCGCTCGAGTAGCCTTTACTCCAGCTGCCGTACACCATCACCTCATCGCTAAACTGATAATTGACGATAACGCGGGGTGTCGTCTCGGTAAAATCACCAGATTCTGAACACATGCGTTGCACCGGTGCTACACCACCGGAGCAGACAAAGCGCGGGTCTTCGACGCCGAGCAAAAGCTCCTGCAGTAACGTCAACTCTCGGTCATCTTCCGTATAGCGTACGCCGGCGGTAACTGACAGTGCCTCGGTAATGTCATAAGTTACCTCGGCGAATATAGCTTGTGATTCGTTGGTTGCATCAAACTCCTGAAAGAACCCGGATGCTTGGGTACCGGCAACAATGGCGCCGAAAGTCAATCCAGGTGCTGCCTCGAAACAAGGTGTCTGTAGCGGGTTGGCGACACAATCAGGGGCAACCCAACCTTCAAACAGCGGCACATCGAATGTGGCCTTGGCATCTTCGGTGAAGTAGTAGATGCCTGCCACAAAAGCAAGGCGGCCGTCCATCGCGTCACCGGTTAGGCGGAACTCTTGGGAGAACTGTTCGTACTCAGACGGCAGGCTTGAGCGTTGCTGCACCGATATAATGTCACCTGCAGGTGAATCTCCGGTGAGACCCCAGGATCCGTTAACTTCCTCTATGTCGCGATAGGCGGTAATCGAAGTGAGCGTTAGATTTTCGTTGATATCGTAGCTAAGTGTCAGTGCGCCGCCCCAGGAGTCAATCTCGCTGTCGTCGTTTGGATCACCTTCGTACCCGCTGTAGGGCCCATCTGCTTCACAGGTTGCTCTGACATCGTCCGCAAAGTCACCGAACGCAGCCAGCCCGTCAAGCCCTGTTTGTGCGAACAGATTGTCACCACCAGCCCATCGACAGGTGGCGAGTGTCGGTGTTTCTCGCGCCTTCTGGTAATCGAACGCCAGACGCGCATCGAATTGGTCATTCGGCGTCCATGCAAGTGAGGCGCGCCCGTTTTGTGAGTTCTCATCGTACCAATCGCTACCATCAAACCGGTTCTCTACATAGCCGTCGCTTTCTCGATGTTGCGCGCTCATTCGTGCAGCCAGCGTGTCACTGATCGGGATGTTTAATGTCACACCTCCGCCTAGTTGACCATCATCACCGGCAAGCCCATGTAATCCCGCCTCGAAGGTATCGCTTGGTTTCTTGGTAATGACGTGAATTAGACCGGCGGTGGTATTTCGGCCGAACAAGGTTCCTTGAGGACCACGTAGTACTTCTACACGTTCGATGTCCAAGAGGTCAAACACGGCACCCTGTGGCCGGGCGAGATAAACGCCGTCGAGATAAATGCCAACTTTCGGATCTTGAGCCGGACCCCAGTTAGTTTGGCCGATACCGCGCAAAAATACTTGTGCCGTATTGCGTGCCACACCGCCGTGTTCAAAACTCAAATTGGGCGTGATGCGGGCGAGATCAATCATGTCCAGTGCACCGCGTTTTTCGAGATCTTCACCGGACAGTGCCGTGATTGGAATGGGTACGCTCTGTGCGGTTTCTTCACGCCTGCGGGCAGTGACGACTATTTCTTCGATGGTATTTGCGCCTTCTTCAGCTTGCACCGAAGTCAGCAAAGGCGTGCTATATAACATTATTACGGACACAATAGTGCCAATGGATATACGAACCATGTCAATTTTCCCTCTAGTCCCAGCTAGGGACGCTAACATACGGACGGACGCAACGCTAAGAATAGCTGACTGCTATTGACACAGAGATAGATAGTGTGTGGAAATGTTCTTCGCCAAGCAGCATTGAAATGATGGATGCCTTTTATCCTGACTCCAGTGAATGGCGCGAAGTCGCTGAGCAATGCTTGACGCGAACGACCTAGCCTGGCTTTAGCGGCATTTCGCGTTAAAGATGTTTTTCGAAAAACTCGAAAATGCGTCGCCAGCTGTCTTCCGCAGATGCTTCGTGGTAAGCACCCCGCAAAGGGGAATAGCGAGCAATCTTTGCCAACCCTTGCAGCTGATTCATGTAAGAGTGGCCTGCCTGCGGGTAAAACTGTAAATCATGCTCCACATTCAAGCTCTCTAAATGGCGCGCGAGACGGTGGCCTTGGGGCGCAAAGATGGCGTCGCGCTCCCCGTAACCACCAACTAAAGGACAGATGTTGCGAATGGTTTCTGGCGCCTGCGGAACGTCACCGTAGAACGGCGCAACCACGGCGACCTTCGCCTGTGCTGCATAGAGCAAGGCGAAACCACCACCAATGCAGAACCCAATAACTGCGATGCGCTCTGGGTCTACATCAGGCCGCCTTGTTAGAAATTCTTGTACTGCGGCCAAGCGCTCAAACGTAACCCCCGATTGCTGCTTAAGCGACCGGATCGTCTTAACGACGCAAATTGGTTTTGGACCTAGGCCTTGATACAGATTTGGCGCGGTGACAAGTAAAGGCATTGGCCCCAGAGCGAGCCGCTGACAAATGCGTTCTGTGTCTTTATTGAATCCCAAAATATCGTGAATAACAATCACGGCAGGTACGGGTGTGTCGATGTTTTCGGGAACGCACAAGTGTACGTCCATCGACCTGCCCGCGGCGAGCGGGAGGTTGTGAGTTGCCGTTGTTACCGGGCGAACAATGCCTAATCCTAATCGGCCTGTGTTACACCTAGCGCAAATAACGTTCCAGGTAGTCCACGGAACCCGCTATCTCGAACTGTGGTACCGCCTGATGCAAACCCGGATTAGCGTGCAGCGTTTTTTTGGCGGTGCCTAGTTCATTGAACAACGTCAAGCAGGCATCGCGCGGTACGATCTCGTCATCCCATTGCACCAAAAAACGAACGGGGCAGGACACTTGGGGTGCCAGCCGTAGTAGATCTTCACCGTTTGGACCCCAGTTACCCATCAAACCGAGTAGCGCCACCTGAACCCGTTTGTCCGCCGCGGTAACCGGTAGACCCATCATCGTGCCCATAGACAGCCCCCACCAGCCGGTCGGCCGTGCACCATACTCAGTTTCAATAAAATCTAATGCCGCACGCCAATCGGCTACCACCGTATCGGTGCCGCCACCATCACTCCAAGCACGGGGAAACTCGGCTTGATCGCCAGACCATTCAATTGTGCGGCGGTCACCATGGCCGGGACCATCGATCGCCATGGCTGCAATGCCACGGGCGCACAACAATTTGGCGACTTCAACAATGTATTCGATACGTTTGTGCGCGGTACCGCCATGACCGAGCATTATAATTCGTTCAGCACCACCCTCCGGCGCCCAATACACACCGGGTACGTCGTGCCCGGTAACTTTCAAGGTGAAGTTGCGCTCACTGACGCCATTACCCGATGTGGTTTCGCTTATCCAAGACATACATCCCTTCCTTTTTTCTGCCGAGTACTAACATTACCGTCTTGGTTGCCTAAACGCATTATCGCTAGCCGCTGGTCCAGGATCGGCTACATAAACCAGTCACTGGCTCATATGCCACCCACCGTTCGGCGACAGGGTTTGCCCCGTGAGAAACTTCGCTTCGTTGCTAGCCAGATAAACCGCCGCCCAAGCAATGTCGTCGGTCTCGCCGAGGTGCCCTAGTGGGGTTTGTGCAACCAGCGCGGGATGCATATCTTCTAGCGAGCTGATCATGTCTGTGTAGATGTGGCCAGGCGCCAGCGCGTTAACTCGAATTTTATGCGGCGCTAACTCACGGGCCAAGGACCGGGTAAGTCCGAGAATGCCCGCTTTGGCGGAACAATAGGCGATTGCCCCAGCGCCACCCGCGGTGCCCATGATGCTACCCATATTGATGATATTGGCATTACCGGATGCCCTATCGCGATCACGCATCATGATTTTCAGCGCTGCCCGACTACAGAAGAAGGTCCCGTTGAGGTGCACGGCTAACATCTTCGACCAGGCTTCATTGGTGACACTGAGGATTGGCAGCTGCGGCTCCTGCGAATTATCACGATAGGATTCCAACAAGCGGTCATGTGCATCGCTGTCACCCTCGAGGCCACTGATGCCCGCGTTGTTTACCAAAATGTCCAGATTGCCATGCTGTTGTCCAACTTGTTCGAACATTGCGTCAACGGCCTGTGGGTCGCTGACATCGCAAGCAACGGCGCTGCCACCAATCTGATCCGCCATCGTTCGCGCCGCTTCAATGTTCAGATCATTAATGATGACCTTAGCCCCTTCTTCAGAAAAACGCTGCGCGATTTGCGCGCCGATGCCTCGCGCTGCGCCAGTGATAAGAGCTGTTTTACCTTGCAATCTTCCCATGCCGAGCCTTTTTCTGTGTAGTGGAGGAGAGGAATTTTAACAGGGATATTCGGCCAATGGTCTGCAGTGGTTTAGTATTCGCGCTGGTCGCGAACACGGTAACCGCAAAATGCTTGAGCCAAACGATGAGCTGCGTCGAAAACAATCGCTGATTGTGAGTTCCGCCTTTGGCGTGGCTTGCAGCTCGATTGTGCTGCCCTACTACACCATGAGTGCGTTGGTTGGTCCGGTAACGGCAGAGTTTGGGTGGGCACGATCCGACATGCTGTTGTCACTCGCCTTTAGCTCTGGTTTGGGTGCTGCGGTGGCGCCTATTGTGGGCTTGCTCATTGATCGCTATGGAGCGCGTCGGATCGCGGTGCCTGGTCTGATCGGGTTGGGGGCCGGTTTTGTATTGGCATCTCTGGTGGATGGCCAGCTTTGGTTGATGTACTTAGCGTACGCCGTGATGGCCATCTTCGGCGGCGGCACCATACCGGTGACCTGGACCCGGGCAATCACGACTAACTTTGCCAAACGGCGCGGTTTGGCTTTAGGCATTGCCCTCAGTGGCACGGGTGTTTGCGGCGCACTCGCGCCTAACTATACGGTATGGCTTGCTGATGAGTTTGGTTGGCGTGTGGCTTACCTAGGACTGGCAGCGCTTCCCATATTAATCGCAGCACCCGTGGTATTCGGCTGGTTTCATCCGGATAACACAAGCTCTGATCATAGCGAACAAACCGATCAAGCCTTAGCACTCGACCGGTCCTGGGGTTACACACTGGGCGAGGCTTTTCGGCAATATCGCTACTGGGCGTTACTGCTGTCAATCTTTGCCATTTATATGGCTGTCTCTGGTTTGGTGCCAAATCTAATCCCGGCACTTACCGAAGGCGACGCCATGAGCCGCGCTGAAGCAGCTAGCGTGGTTGGTTTTTTTGGCGGCGCTATTGTGGTGGGACGCCTGCTCATTGGCTATTTGGTGGATCGATTTTGGGCACCGGGTGTGGCCGCTTTAACGCTGTGTTTACCCGTCATTGGCTCTCTAATATTGGCTGGCACGCCGGATTACACATTGGCCGTATTGGCGGTACTAATGATCGGCGTCGCGGCCGGTGCCGAGCTTGATCTGATGGCCTTTCTAGCCGCCCAATATTTCGGCCTAAAACACTATGCCAAAATTTATGCGATATTGTATGCAGCGCTGGCTATCTGTTCTGGCAGTTCATCTTGGCTGTTTGGCAAAATCTATGAGGCGACCCAAAGTTACGATCTTGCTTTTCAGATTGGCGCGGTACTGTTTGCGATTGGTGCGTTGCTGATGCTGACCATGGGGCGCTATCCAGAGCCACAGCAAATACTTCGCGATGCCTGAATTTTGGTGTTAAATAGGTGATCACCACCGGGGAGTCAGACCAATGAAATTCGGAATCTTCTATGAACATCAGCTGCCAAGACCATGGAACGAAGGCGACGAGCAACGCTTGTTCAACGAAGCACTAGATCAAGTGCAACTGGCCGATGAACTGGGTATCGATTATGCCTGGGAAGTTGAGCACCACTTTCTGGAAGAATACTCCCACTCCTCTGCGCCAGAAGTTTTTCTGGCCGCTTGTTCCCAACGCACCAAAAACATCCGTTTGGGTCAGGGTATTCGGCAAGTGATTCCACAGTACAACCATCCAGCTCGCACGGCAGAAGTGCTTGCCACATTGGACCTTGTGTCTAACGGTCGCGTGGACTTTGGCACAGGAGAATCTTCTGCCGAATTGGAACTGGGTGGCTTCGGCATTCCGGTTGCTGAAAAACGCGAGATCTATATGGAGGCCACCGAGCAGATCGCCAACATGCTGGCGATGGATCCCTATCCCGGCTATGAAGGCAAATACTTCTCAATGCCCTGCCGAAACATTGTTCCGAAATCTGTGCAGAAGCCACACCCGCCGTTGTGGGTTGCCTGTTCGCAACGCGACACCATTCGCATGGCTGCACGGTTAGGCATCGGCGCACTAACATTTGCGTTTGTTGATCCGTTAGAAGCCAAAGACTGGGTGGATGAATACTACAGCATCATCAAGTCCGAAGAGTGCGTGCCCATCGGCCATGCAGTGAATGCAAACATCTGCATGGTGTCGAGTTTTTCTTGCCACGAAGATCGCGAAGTGGCTATTCAAAACGGCTTACAGGGTTTTGAATTTTTCGGCTACGCGCTCGGCAGTCTGTATGGCTTTGGCGAACACAAACCAGGCCGCACCAACTTGTGGGAGAACTTTTTAATGGCTCAAGCCGACAAAGAAGCGCTCGGCGAAACCGACTACAACAGTGCCCTGTCTGGTAGTGCCGGTGGCATTGGTACGCCGGATGATTTGCGCGACCACATGCGCAAGTTTGCCGAAGTGGGCGTTGATCAGGTGACTTTCATCCAGCAGGCCGGCAACAACAAACATGAAGACATTTGTCATTCATTAGAGTTGTTTGCAAAGCATGTGATGCCGGAGTTTAAAAAGGGCGAGGCAGAGCGTGAGGCTAAGAAGGCGGCGGAGCTTGCACCCTATATAGAAGCAGCCATGGCGCGAAAACAGTTTATGGCACCACTTAAGGATAGCGAGATACCCGTGTTCAAAGCTCTGGGTCGGCAGATTAGCGAACAAGCAGAAGGTGAGGCGTCAATATATGAGGATGAGTCTTCGGCAGGATAGATGGTCTGTCGCGATTAAATTGATCAGCTTCCAATATGCGTCATAACCAACTCAACGAACTCTGGATCAACCTCATACGATACCCGAGTCAGCATTTCAGGCGGTGTGTTCGCTGGTAGAAGTCGATCCAATCGTTCACCTGCCATTTTGCGGTCACCTGTCAAAAAAGGCAGCTCTGCGTAGACAACTATCGCGCGTATCGCTTGCTCGCTACCTTTTCCTAACTCTATGCTCAAACGCTCGATCGATTCGACCATTAACGCTTCCGCGCCCTTAACATCGCCGTTGCGATGCATGGCCATGGCTAAATTCTCCACTGAAACGAGCCGAGTTTTATGATTGGGTTCGTAATATTGTGTAGCCATACGAGCAGCGTTCTGTCCGGCGGTTAACGCCTCTTCGTATTCACCTAGGTTGGACAACACAAAACTCAAGTTCAGATCCAGAATAACCATATGTGGGCTGTCTTCACCATGCACAGACGCATTGAGCTCGCGTCCTTCGCGCACAAGTACCAGCGCATTTGTCCAGTCGTTGTTCTTCATGTAGTGGGTAGCAAGATTGTCCAGCGAGGCAATGGTCTCGGGGTGATCACTGCCCAGTGACGCGCGTTGTTGGTCTAGTACAGTTTTAGCCAGCTCAATTGCCTTCTCAATTTTTCCCTGCCGCGAGTAAACCACAGCCAAAGCAGAACGTACGCTGAGCGTTTCCTTGCCCTCCAGTCCTTGCACCAGTACCAAGCCATTATAGGCACGCTCTAGCAGGTTTTCGGCTTGCTCAGGTTCACCAATATATAGCTTCACCGTTCCACGATTAGCGGTCAACGACCAAAATCGCACATCACTCGCGCCAAACGTCGCAGCGGCTCGTTCAATCAAGTTGCCGAATTCAATGTCAGCTTCACTAAACTTACCTTGGTGGATGAGCAGCTTGGCCATGTCTGTATCTAGCCTGATACCCGCTTCAGAATACGCATCGTATTCCGCTAATCGTTTTGCCATCTGCAAGTGTTCGTTAGCCTCTTCCATCAACTGCAATTTCAAATAGGCTTTGCCTAACGTGTGCTGGATACTCGCGCTGGTGGCTTGGTCCACGTCCAGCTGTTGCAGCCGTTCAACTCCGTGCGCGAGCAAATCTCGGGCGCTAATGTCTGCCGCTCGACTGTTCTCTGGTGCCGCCACATTAAACATTTCAACCATGTAGTCGGTGAGTTCCCGCGCTTGCTTAGCTTCGGATTTCGCCCGCTGCTCAGCTGTGAACGCATAGGCCGCCAAACCGCCAGCCAGTAACATACCAAGTAGCGATACACTAGCAACGCCCGCCCATTTCAGCTGGCGTCGATGGGCATCTCTCTGGGCGAGTTGCTCCAGTGGTACACCAATTAATCCCGCGATCAGTTTAAGCTTGGCTGCTCGCTTGCCATCCATAGCAACATCCGCCGCCAACGGCTCCTGACCAGCTAGCGCTGGGGGTATGCACTCTGCCATCGACACAGATTCATCTCTCGCGGTGATACAGAAAATAGGGCCCGCAACCACCTCTTGAAACAACTCAATCTCTTTATTTACCCAATTCGAATTCACGGCCGCAGGAGAACAGATCACAATTAAGGCTACAGATTGCGAAAGCGCATCGCGTATGACAGCGGTTAGGTCGCTGGACGTACCAAGTTCCTCGCGATCGCGGAACAATGGACCAATTCGATTACTCGAAAGACCATGCCGCACACAAACCGCTTTGGGTAAGCGATAACTTTCCAGAGCACGGTGCAACCAGCGAGCAAAGCGCTCGTCTTCGTGGGAATAACTAATAAATGCACGATATCGGCTCATAACGCTTTCATAGTATGCTAATCATCCAAAATGCACTTTCCCGACACCCTAATGATGTCCCGACTAAGCAGTACAATGGCACTTAGTAAACCTAGGATCAAACTATGAAATTATATGGCGTTCCGTTATCACCGTTCGTGCGCAAAGCCATGATGGCATTGGAGCATTTCGGGTTCGATTACGAAAACATCCCAACCTTTCCGGGTGATGAATCACCAGAATTTCGTGCCATTAGCCCATTGGGGAAAATTCCCGTGCTCGAACACAACGGATTTACCACTCCCGACACCAGCGTCATCTGTCGATACTTGGATCGAATCGCAAAAAAGAACAGCCTTTATCCTAGCGACCCCCAAGAGGAAGCGCGTGCCTGTTGGTTAGAAGAGTTTGCTGACAGTAAGCTAATCGAGGATTGCGCGGGGCTATTTCGCGAACGCCTGCTTAAGCCAAAAATGATGAACCAGCCAACGGATGAAGCGCGCGTGGCAGACATTATTGAAAACACATTACCCGAGCTGTTGCGTTACCTCGAAGAACAAGTGCCTGAGTCTGGCTACTTAGTGGGGGACAACTTAAGCATCGCGGATTTATCTGTCGTCACCTGCTTTATTCAAGCGCAATACGGCGACTATGAAGTAGACGGAACCCACTATCCAAAATTGCGCAACTACCTCGATCGTGCTTACGGTGCGCCCCTAGTGGTAAATCGCCGAGCATCTGAACACGCCAATATGCCACCGGGCTTATGACGCTTATTTTGTGAGGAAGAGACGAAAGTTGCTTTGGATAATTTTAGTAACGGTTGGGTTTATCGGTTGGGGACTGCCGGTGTTACTCAAACCCGTTACAGTAGGCGCTGCCATTGCACCAGACCCGGCAACACATCATGAAGCTGTAGTCCAAGTTTATGGTGCGGATGTATGGGGATTTCGCGGACGATATGCAATACATACCTGGATCGCCACTAAGCCAGTTGGCGCCGCTAGTTACACCATTTATCAAGTAATCGGCTGGCGACTTAGGCGCGGGCATTCCGTGGTGAGTATTGATACGGGTAACCCGGATCGCGCGTGGTTTGGTTCGGAGCCTATGTTGTTACTTGATCATCGCGGCGAGGCTGCGAGTGAACTGATTGATGAGTTGGATACTGCGGCTCGCAACTATCCATACGCCGACGCCTATACAATGTGGCCCGGGCCTAATAGTAATTCGTTTACTGCTTGGGTTGGATTGCAGGTGCCGCAGTTGAAGCTAACCCTACCAGCCAAGGCAGTGGGGAAGAATTGGATGGAATCGAATTTCGGTGGTGCGCAATAGCGTTTAACTTCTAGCGAAGTACTGAAAAGCTGATACACCCTCTAGCAGCATCCCTACATTAAGAACATCCATAAGCGCGATTATAAGCGCGATCGATTTCCACCATCAGTCATTCAACTCGCCCAATGTCGCTACTACCGAATCAATTCCAGCACCTGAGATGCGGAAGACTTGTCAGCTGAGCTTAATATTTCAGTGAGTCACGAACCGAAGGTCCCGGCACTGCCAACCTGATGCTGTGCTCGCTGACGCCATTGCCTGACTTTGCTTCGCTTATCCAGGACATACAACCTTCTCTTTCTCTGATGAGAATTAACAATACCCTTTTGGGAACAACGCATCTTTACAAGCGCTAGAGATATTCAGCAATCACTCCCTTCTACACGGCCAGACGAAGCTCCGAAAATCGTAGTGGAATTTGGTCGATAATTGGGGGACCCTCAACCTAACGAAATATCCGATTGTATGCGGCTACCCTGCAGGGGAAAGGTCACTATTAGTAAAGTAGTTTCTACATGTCTTGTCTGGATCTCTTTTATCCAAATCGCAGTAGCATTTCTCCTGGTTGCATTGGAAGATCTGCCTCAAAGGAGTCATATACCGCTCTGGGTCCACCTGATTCAAATGACAGTGTTCGCGGCAACAGGCTTAGTACTGTTCTGGTTGGCCAAGGGTGAAGAGCGGGCTAAGGACCTATCCGTACTGAACCTGCTAATAGCTTTAACATACGCAAACAACATGGTTCAGCTTTCTGGCAACGAGTGGTGGATATCGTCCGTAATCGCTCATGCCCCGGTAGACGCTTTCGTTCCCTATTTTGCTTGGAGGTTTTTTTCAAATTTTCCAGCTACCGTAGATTCCACGCTGGTCCACAAGCTGTTCGCCATTTTCAGATCAGCTTCATTGATTGCTGGAGTGCTTTTATTTTCTCATACGGCTATCCCAACGTTCGCTGAGATTTTGCCTTGGTTTTCACGCAGCAATCCGACCAGTCTCTACTGGGCAGTAGTGTATGGGCTATTGACGGTGGCTTTGTTATCAGCAGTTTTGAGAGTTCGAAGAGCGCCAGCGGAAGAACAGGACCGAGTGAAGTTGATGACTCTTGGTCTAGCACTTACCGGTATTCCGGTAGCTGTCTACATCTTATTACTTCTTACACCCTCATTTCAGTCAATCGCTTACGAACCCGACGTATTGGCGATCACTGTGCCAGCCGTTTCTCTTACCGTCATCGCTATACCTTTGATAATGGCTTATGCAACATTAGTGGAGAGAGCAATACCAACGCCTCAAACGCTGAGCAATTCAGTTAGGGCAGCCTTCGGAAGATCGCTGTTGATATTGGCGCCGCTATTTCCATTCCTCTATTTAGGATGGTTCTTGTGGGATCAGCGCAGCCATACACTGGAATCGCTAGTACTTGGCTACCAGCTGTATGTCTTGCTCGCACTACTGCTGTTTTTTATCTTCATCTATCGGATTTACGTTGTCGCCGTAGGCCGCATTAGAACATTGTTGTTTCGGGGGAAAATTGATATCGGCGAAGCTTGGCAACAACTTCAGACGGCCATCGATGGAACGGACTCCAAGAATAGAACATTTCAAGAACTCGCTAGCCTGATCGAACGCCACGCACAGCTTAGCACCGTGGTACTTCTTACGGTGGACAGAGAGAGCACCACTCTGATGGACACTACAAATCGCGTACCCCCACTTATTTCGGAGCGTTTGATAAAAGGTGATTTGAAAGGCCCATTACTGATCGACGAAAATTCAGTACAGAAGCTGACTAGCACGGAACAAGAGTGGTTTGTTAACTCAAAAATATGTGGTGTGAGTCCGCTGATAGATACAGATCAAGGAATGGTTGGTCTACTAGCCTTTGGCCAGAAAAAGAGCGGTACAGCGTTCCAGCGAAGCGAACTTATCGCGATTAATTTGCTCTGCAACACTCTCGCAGATCGCTTTACCCGGCTGATTGGAGAGGCAGGAGGTACAGCGTCTAATTCGGCGACCAGAGCTTACATTTGTCATGTGTGCAAGATGGTAGCACCTAAAGTGCAGTCTCTGTGCATTCATTGTGGAGGGGAACTCGAAGATTCAGGTCTTCCCTTAAACATTCGAGGGAGGTACAGACTCGAGAGCGTCGTTGGTAAGGGTGCCTCTGGGGTAGTCTTTAAGGCGTTCGAAATCCCACTCTCGAGATACGTGGCTATAAAAACCCTGCCAAGAGACATACCTGGAGGATCGCTTCGACTTCGTCATGAGGCTACGGCATTGGCAGCTGTAAGGCATGAAAGCTTAGAAACTATATATGGAATCGAATCATTCGAAGGGATTCCTCTGCTGGTTTTAGAGTTAATGCACAATGGCACTCTCGAATCTCGAGTCGCGAAAGATCCTTTACCTCTCAGGAAGGTCATCGACTTAGGGGCGCGACTTTGCGATGGATTACAGCAACTGCACAGCAACGGCATTATTCATCGGGACATCAAACCTGCAAACATTGGTTTTACAGACAGTGATGTACCGAAGTTGCTCGACTTCGGACTATCCAAGTATCAAAACCGAGAGGTGCCGGATGCATATGGCGAGTACCTTTCCGGGACGCTACCCTATACAGCCCCTTCGGTAATTTCAGGAAGCGCTCATGATCAGCGCTCCGATCTTTGGGCGCTCAGCGTTACGCTGTATGAGGCACTCACGCAGGAGAATCCATTCGCTGGTGTCGATTTGCGAGAAACCCTTCAGAATATTATTTCACACCCACAATTCGATCCGAGCACAACTCTGAGCACTTATCCCCGGTCAGTGACCGAATTTTTTAGCCGGGCCCTAGGACAATCTTGGAGTGAAGAGTTCGAAACCTCAGAATACTACAAACAGGCGTTGATCCGCCTGTTATGATTTTGCGACGACAATAAAACTTGACAACAATCTCCGTGCTGCGCTATCAATTGTCCTGCAGAAGCGAACTATGGAACGCCCAATGACTAAGAAAAAATTCCTATTCGAATCAACACCCGATGAAATCGAGGCAGAGCTTTGGCGTATATTTGAAGACAGGGCCACTCGAGACGGGTTAACCGTTAGTTCCAAGCTCTACGACCATGCAGCAAAGGAGTTCGGCGGAAATATCAAAAAATCAATATTCGACAACGTTAGTAAGATCCAGGCACAGAGTGATGACAAGTCTAGAGAGCGTTATAGACTTTATGCAGCCGCGAAAAAGTGTGCTGCCGAAGCCGGAAAGTCTGTGCGCGCAATAACGACCCGTGAAAACGCGAACAAAATCAGCCGAAAAAATTTCGACGCTGCCTGTGAGAAGGTGAGGGAAAAGTACAAGCCTAAGCAGAAATCTGGCGGCGGTCCTATTTGCCCTTAAGCCAAGGCATGCATTTTTGACAACGGTCTCCAAATTTATTGTGTAGCAGCCGCTGATGAATTGTATCCACTACCAACGACCGCACCAAGAAAGCTCGTGTGAAATAAGATAATGCCAGTTCAACCTAAAACCCATTGGACAAGAAAAGGTGGCGTGGGGCCTATAGATAACGAGCTACCAATATCGATGGAACGCCAGGACTGCTCGAGGTGGTGCTGGGCTGCGTGTGCCGTTGCCGTTGGCAACTACTACCATCACCCTAAAACTTACCAACAGTGCGAGATCGCCAATCAGTGTCAGAGAGAAGCCTGTTGCTGTAGGCACAAACAGCGCTGTGACAAATATGACAGGCTAGACAGTGCATTACATGCTGCTGATTCCTATCTAGACAGCGTTTCGTATCAGCTCACCTTTACAGACATTAGTGCTCAAATCGACAACGAACGACCAATTGGCGCACGGCTCGCGGGTGCGGGAAATGAGGGCCACTTTGTAATCATCTCCGGTTACGAAGGAACTGATAAATTGATAGTTCAAGATCCCAAATGGGGAAGATCAATCCCAAAATACGCAAATTTTCCAAACAACCACTACCCTAGTAGCTTTAACTACAATAGGTGGACCGACTCCTATCTTACTGAGCGACAGTGGTAAGCCCAGATGCCAGCACGATTTAGCAAAGTAGCTCCTGATCCGGATGATCTAGATCTTTCCAACTGGGAAGCAGTAATTCAAGATGCCGCCAACAAGTTAACTTATTATGACTATGGAACCGACATTTCTCTCAGTGAGGGGTACAGCGTTGAATATGTCTCGCTGGGCGATATTGTCGATGAACGACTAAGTCAAGATCCAACCATTCTCACTAACGTCTGGCGATATATTGTTTTTTTAGAATCACAGGCCATAAGTGAACTCGAGTGTCATGAGAGTGAAATAGTGACAGCACATTTTGGTCCATCGAAAGACGGGTTATTGGAAGCAATTCAAGAGGCGGAACGCAGCAATCATGATGAGTTCGATTTTTCAGTGGTATCAGTTCCTGCCCTATCATTCGTGGCACTCAAGATTAGAACAGCAGCGCAAGAGCCTACTTTTATACCGTTCGTATCTAGTCAAAGTTCACTGCCAAGTTACCAATCATTTTCCGAAGGCCAAGTGCTGAGCTTTTTGAAACCTGTAGCCGAGCAAATGATCAGGGATTACTCTCAACCAGATGCATTCAACAAAGGAGGCTAACAGCGAGATGTTCAGCTACTCAAAACTTCAACATCGGCAATCACTTGGTAGCCGCGTTTTGCTACGGTTTTTATAATTTCCGGAAATTTTTGATCGTCTGAGAATACCGCTCTGAGCTCACTGACACACCGATGCACTGATGCATCGGTGACCACTTTACCGCCCCACACTTGGTTGATCAGCGTTTCAATAGATACTGGAGCCTCGCGATTTTCGACTAAGAAAACCAAGACGTTCATTGCCATCGGCGTTAGTTTCTTTTCATTCCCGTCGATTAATACAGAATTTTCTTTTGGCTTTACCAGATTGCCCGCAATGTGGAATTTCTCTGAGTCCACCGATTTTCCGGGTTCAAGGACCAAGCCTTCCTTCAGTAACGCTTGAATAACACGCCGCGCAACTCGCTGAGACATGCTCAAATCCGCATGCGTCGACGGTTCTTTTCCACGACTGTCTTCTCCCATGCTCGTTCCTTTCTACCTTTTCGCCCCGCTGCCGATCAGTCGTCACCTACCCACCCAAGATAGATGCTTGGGATAATAGGGCGAGAACTTGTTCTGGAGCAAGTACATTTCGAACTGACTTTTACGGGAAGACGTTTGAACGATTCAAAAGATATTGGAGTAGAGGTGAAATGCTACCATCGACTGCGACATTAAGTGAAGCCGATAACGCAGCAAGCCACCCTACGGTGGCCTGCACGCTATTCTCTACCGATTATTTAGCACCGAAATTATACCGAACGCTGGCCCCGTAGATACGAGGTTCAGTCAAGAAGTAGTTACGGTAGTATCCAGACGTATCAGAAGTCACATAATGCCCGGTGACATTATCTTCATCCTGCAAGTTACGGATAAATGCCTTTGCCACCCACACTCCATCGTCGCTCTCGTAGAACACCGACGCGTTGTGTTGATCCCAGCTGTCGATTTGATCTCCACGGGTATTAAACTCTCGTGAGAACGAGTCATCCTGCCAATAGTAGTCCCAGCGCAAAGTCACGCTGCCGGCGATTGCCGAGACATCCCAAGTGTAGGCGGCGCCGAGATGAATTGTGTGCTCAGGCGCGTTTGGCAATTGATTACCTTCCAGGTCTAAAGGAATGCCCTCAACCGTTTCTACGCCAATCGCATCAAGGAATGCGCGAGATAGAATGACCGGAATGCCATCTGGGTCAATCGTTCCTGGCGCCGGAACCACGGCGCCAGCAGCAACCCCAGCCGTGTTGATTGTTGGTAGTGCTGCAATCACCTGATCACGATTCGCAGCGTACAAGAAGGCGAAGTTGTTCAGCGTCACGTAATTCGGATCATTCCCTTCCCGATTTACTGGGTCAACAGAGACCGTGTCTTTAACTTCTGTCTTCAAGTAAGAGTAGGTGAAATCAAGCTGAAGATTTGGTGCAGCCTCTGGACGCCAAAACATTTCGATCTCTGCACCGAGCACATCCGAATCAATGTTCTCATTCAAAGACGTATTGTTTTTAATCCGAGCCACCTGCAGACCTTCGTAGTCGTACGCGAAAATATTGGCATTTAGAATCATCGTGCCTTCAAGTAGCGTGGTTTTTACGCCAATTTCAATTGCATCGATATCCTCCTGCTCGAAGTCGAAGGCGGAATCAGATTGAAATTGTGGTGGAATTGCGGGGTTTGCACCACCGGGCTTGTAACCACGGCTGAAGAATCCGTAAACCAACATGTTGTCGTTGACTTGCCAATCCACTCCCAGCCGCCCTGTGGTTTCTCGCCATGAGAATTCTGATGGACTGCCGGTTAGTACTCGAGTTTCAAGAAAGTCTGGCACCAGTGGTATCGCCTCTGAAATCGCTAGGCGCGCAGCGCTTTGTGCGCCCGTTGCTTCAGCTGCCGTGATATCTGCCGAAGGCGCATAGAGATTGATGAGATCTAATTCTGCACCAGCCGCAGCACCGCCATTTACGAAGGTTGGCGCACGAGTCCACAAGGGTGCCAGCAGATTTCCAGCGACTGCCGTTGACGCTGGGAAGTTTGCATCCGTGGCATTCCACAATACGCTGTTGCCCGCAACGCGTTTGTCATCTTCGTTATAGCGTAAGCCAAAGGTTATTTTGACGCTGTCCGTAACATCGTAGTAAACCTCACCGAAAACTGCAGAGCCCTCTAGGAAAGTACCGCCGCTCGGCGCGCCAAAGTTATTGAAAAAACCAGGGTACATATCTGGCCGACCATCCAACGTGTTCGCGTTGACGTAGTAGTCACCGGTGCTCTCACCATCGAACTGGGTGTAGCCGACCAAAAAATTGAACGGACCATCAAAATCAGAACGCAACTTTGCCTCAACGGTCCAATAGTCCCCTTCAGAATCTGATTGGTCAAAGGTGTAGGACTGGGAAAAACCGAACTGCTGGCAAGTACCACCAATCACGCCGGAATTGCCGTCGAATATATTACAAGGTCCGGGTCTTGCTTCGTCACCGGGTCCGCCCGCTGGCAGCGAAATTGGCCAAAGCCCATCCGTACGATAAAAATTTGGTCCCAACTCGTTGCCCACGTTCATGTTGTAGTCTTGCTGAGTAAGGTAGTACGACTCTTGGTATGCGCCGGACAAACCAAAAGTGAATTGTTCAAATTCGTAGTTAAAGCCCACCAGAACCTGCTCTATTTCATTCTCAAACACTGGTTCGAAGTCTGTGTGCATGTCGCGCAGGCCGAGATCAGGCCGGGTCCAATTGAAGTTCTCTGTACCGTTCGGATTGCCAAGTGGGTGCAAACCATAAAGTCCTGCGACTAAATTGCCAAATTGCGCTGTATTATGCGGCTGCTCGAATCCCACTTGATTGGGCTCGCAACCATAGGTCGGTAAGGAACCGGTAACGCATACCTGATTGGTTATTCGCGCGCGATTGCTGTCCTCATCATATTTGGTATACATCAGCCATACATCGGCTTTGTCATTGATTTCCCAAGCTGCTGTGACGCGGAAATCCGTATGGTCTCTGCCATCAACTTCCTTACTCAATCCAGCAAGTACTCGGCCATCAAGACCCACCTGCCCTGCTGCCAGGTTGTCCGTGTAGCCATCTCGCTCTAATTTCAAGCCAGCAATGCGAACTGCAAAATTATCGGTAATGGGGATGTTGAGTGCACCTTTGATGCGGATGTTCTCGTAATCACCGCTCTCCACATCCAAGAAGCCATTTATGCTCTCGAAATCTGGTTTTCTAGTCACCAAGTTCACCACGCCACCAGTGGCGTTTTTTCCGTACAGCGTGCCTTGTGGACCCCGAAGGATTTCCACCCGCTCCATATCGTAGAATTCCGACCCGTTAAGACTGGGACTAACTGCAATTTCATTGGTGTGCACGGAAACACCAGCATCCCCCGTTGCTGCGGTTACCAATCGACCAATGCCCCTAATACTAAAGCTGTTGCTGCCAAAATTAGTATTGGTAAAGCTAACGTTTGGCGCATTCATTTGCAGGTCAGAGACAGTGATCACCTGTTTGTCTTCTAACATTTGGCCAGTGAGGGCGGTGATGGCAATGGGTACGTCTTGAATACTTTCTGACGTCCTCTGTGCGGTGACGATTACCTCTTCGATTAGCGACTTATCAGTTTTCTCCTCCGCGATCGCAACATTGACCATGCTGTATGTCCCAATGGCGACACTAAATAAAATAGCAAATACTCTCCTCACGATTTTTCCCCTCATAGATAGAATACAAACAGTTCTTCGGCCACTACAGGAGCAGAGGTCGGAACATCTTGGATAGACTTAGGCGCTCGCGGATGTGTGTGGCATCAATACCCCCTCAGTAATTGATTAACACAAGAATTAGGTCGAGGGGCTGGGGCTGGGTACGGGGACGCCCCCCAGACCCCTCTTTTTCAACAGTATTTCAGAGGGGTCTGTTGAAACTTATTGCCGGAGCCCCTCCCAAGGCGACCCTCTAAAACCGGCATTAACCATGAATAAACAGGCAGTAGTGACATGCTCAATGATCGAGCACCAATCTCTCCAATTGGCTTATTGAACCCAAGGTCAGCAGAGTGGGCCGATTTCTGTGTGGAGTCCTTTCATTTGGCTGATATTTGGCTAACAAATTTCTACTGATGAGGCGTCAGTTGAAGATTGGAGAACAGCAAAATCGCGCGATATATCGCGGTATCAGGGGAATATCAGAAATAATTCAGGTAAACGTAAGGATTATATTGCCCAACAACTGGCACGTTGTAGTTCTGGGTATTAAGCGTCAGTAAGCACTATTGAGAATGCAGGTTTTACGGGCACGGCGGATTAGCGTAACGCAAGTTAGACACTGGACTGATCATAGAAAGTGGCAGGGATTTGTAAGAACTAACGCAGCCAACCATCAAGCGATTTCGGTGGATCAGGCGCGTAAAGCAACAACTAAGGAAGGGCGGGAATGACGGATATATTGATTAGTCACGTCGATCAAGACGTAGATCGGGTGCGGGAACTTGTAAGACGGTTGGCAGATTTACCTTGGTCGGTCTGGTGGAACGAGAAAATACCCCCAGGAGCGGCTATTGATTTGGTGACAGAATCTCAACTCGAGACGGCTAAGGTTATTATTACGCTTTGGTCCGAGGCGTCTGTGAAATCCATGTTGGTCCGCAATACAGCGCATGTCGCAATGGACGAAGGGCGATGGTTACCAGTACGGCTGGATGCAGTTAAAGTGCCACTACGTTTCCTGGACTACCAAACAATCGACTTAATTCAATGGCCGGAAGTACCAAACGAAATAGCTGAAGGTGTCTTATTTGAGTCGACCAAATCGTTCCTTGATTCAAAACAAGGCGCAAAACAGGGCATGCAATTACCGCGACCCAAGCGAAGTACCCCAAGTCCTGGTTCAGGACAAAGGGCACTCGTTGCTAGTAGTGCGACCGTCAACGGTGAGGAAACCTCTTCAACGAATGTTGTAAGTGTTACCAACGGTAAAATATTTCTCTCGGTTCAATTGGGACAATGGCGAGTTGAAGAAGGGCAAAACCGGATAAGCTGCGGTGATCGGGTAAAGCGGATCACCCCACGCTCGATGCAAGTACTTGTACTCTTGCTAGAAAACGGTCAAGCCCCTGTTTCCATTGGCCACATCCTTAGTCACGTGTGGAGTGACCGTGTAGTGGTCGAATCGGTCGTGCATCGGTGTATCAGCGAGCTCAGAGAAGCCCTTGAGGACAATTTTCGTCATCCATCATATATAGAGACCATCGCCAAGCGAGGGTATCGAATCATCGCGCCAATAGTAACAAACAAGGAAGATTGAAATTCAAATCGAGTTCTGAACGCAAACCTAGTTATCAGCAAAAATCGTATCTTCCGTTCTAAAAACGTGCAGAGCAGTCTGTTTGGTTCGCATGTTGGTGATGCATTCATGACTCACTTGTATGCGTTCAGAATCCTGCCAAACCCAACCGTTTACTGCTAGCGACAGCGTGGGTGCTTGTTTCCATAGTCTGGCTTTTTGTTTTAATACTAACTTTGCCTCTGGGTTCCAATGTCGTTGAATTTTACTCACACAACGACCAATTGCCTGGTTCTTTAACGTAGCGGGCTTGGCGATATGAGAAGTAACCACCTTGGTGCGGTAATCTGCTGCTGCTATTGAGCTGGCCAACAAGGTGCACACAAATGTGTAGGTAAGAGCAATGAAAAGATGGCGCATGATGTCCTCTGCGGTGCTGATGATTTGAAGTCATCAATATCCGCTGAGTACGCCTCTGGAGTCCTGTCGCTACTCTGAATTTTGGCTGATAAAGTTCTTATAGAGAGTTTTGTGTTCGGGTGAGTAGCGAAGGCTGCCGTTGTTTCGCAATGAGATCGTGGGAGGCTTACTAACACTCAGGTTGGCAATTTACATCGGTGAGCAGACCAAATTACCGCTGATATCTACCAGGCCTACATGCCCAACTAATCCATCCACGAACGCCATCGCATCACACTCTCGCTGATTCGGGTTATCGGTAATAGTGATAGGGCCAGCGGGATCTAACGTGAACTTTGCAAGACTGAGACCAATGTCTGTTAACCAGGTGTTCGCATTTAGTCGAATGCCGCCGATGGCCACAGAGGATAAACCAACTTCCTCAACGGGGTGGCTTTGAGCGTCAATATCAAGCACACCCGCGACACTGGCCAACGAATCGAACATTACCTGCATTGTGGGTGGCCCCAGAAAATCGATGTCAGATAAGTGTAAGCTTCCGCCAACGGTAGACAATCCAATAAAATTTCTTCCATGAATCCACAAACCACCAGAAGCCCTCACATCGCCTCCCACACTGGTAACATTCTGGAAGTATCCTTGGGTGGTACTGTTGCCGAAATTAACCTCAAGATGGCCATCAACAATTGCCAGTGCGGGCAACAACGAAGAGCCGGTGGAATCAGCGGTGCCACCACTGTAGCTCACATTGCCCACAGCTCGCGAAAGCGCTGGCAGACCACGTACGGTGGTGTTAAACGATTCGATATCGATGACAATGTCACCACCTACACTGTTGAGCCGGGGCATGCCAAACTGAACAGTTACCAAGGCCCCACCCATACTTGGCCGTGGCGCTAACAGAGTTAGATTGCCGCCAATTCGAGTCAACTCTGGTAGTTCAACGAGCTCCGTACTAACTGACGTGTCCATAGCACGCTCATAAACAATCCTCACATCACCCGTCACTTCTTCCAGCGCTGGTAGCGAGACATCTGCAACGACCCGGTCATCGATAGTAAGCGTGCCGTCAATTCGCTCAACGCAAACTAAATCATTTGCATCAGCAGGATCATCGATCACTATGTTGCCGTCGATCTCAGTAGAAAACCCGGAGGGTTCGGTAGTGATGCGAACAATTGGAGAATCTTCGGCACTGCAGGCAGCGATGGCTTCTGCTATGCCTATGCCACGGGCGAAAACTTCCTGGCGCAGGCACTGTTGGGGTGTTCTGCCTGCCACAGCTGGGTCGTCAAAGGTGATGAGAGGTTCTCCAGTCGCCAAGGTGACCTGCACAAATGTTTCGAAGTCGCCCCCTGGACACGCCGGTGACCATAGGTCAGCAGGGATCGATACGCTTCCAGAAAATTCACTTTGCGCATTGGTGGGTAAAACACCTACATTTACCAATGGATCAGAAGCGTTCCGAGCCGCTAAGACAATTACTTCTGAGTCGTTTGCCCCACTGGTACCCGCCACTGTGATTGGTGCACCCGTACCGGAAACTACAAGCCCGTTGCCCGGTTGAAACAAACAACCTGACAACAGAGCGCAATAAGAAAGAACAACTAACCACGAAACTAAAGTGTACCTGGCCATCGCCAACCTCCCTGTCTGGACTCGTCTAGAACGCTCAGCTCAATACAAGCGTTCGATGCCGCCAGTGTGATCGATATGAAACACTCAAGAAATAGGTATGACTACCTAATATTCGGACTCAGCCAACGTTTTAGGGGGTTGTCTAATTAGTCAAAAAACATAAACGAGCAGATAGGTATCAAGATCCTCAGATCGCATATCGATCAGAGAATATTATGAATTCTTTGAATGCCTATTTTTTTTGATTCCTAGGGACAATAACAGTCGAGAACAATTTATGCAGATCAGCATCTGCATTGGCGCCATAGACCGTTAGCGTAGCCTCAGGCTCGTCGTAAAAATCCACAACGACAAACCCAGGTAAGTCAGCTGACGCGTGAACGAACAAACTTCCCGCCTTCTTATCTACCGAAGTCTCATGATTCGCCAACCCGAGCCCGCTAATAATATGTAACGCGACGGCGTCGTCTTCATTTTCGACTATTTGTATATTGTGATCGTGCCCAGCGGCAAACAAAACCTTGCGAGAACCAGACTTTTCAATAGATTTCTCAATGCTGGATCGCATCAATCGATACTTAGGATTTGACAAATCTTGTCTGGTTGGCGATCGATACTCACGTAGTAAAGATGCGAGGGAACCCACAATTGGAATTGGAATCCAGCCAAGTATCGAGTTTGAGTGCGCACCAAATGCGCGTAAGCCGAACAAATGTACCGTTGGATCGTTGTAACCTGCATGTTGACCGGTACTACGCAACGGGTGATGGGCGGCAACAACTGTCCAACCCGATGAGTTTTGGATAATACGTGAAAGCGCCGATATCACCTGCTCTTCATCTACGTTGGTGCAGTGGTCGGGATTGTGCATATTGTTTGGCTTGTCATGACCATGCAGCCACCATTGAGTATCAATAGCAATCAAATCAGCGTTGGGACCAATGTTAACTACCTCTGGACCAGGGCAACCGTTTGCTGGCGCGGAAAAAACCTCCGCCTTCATATCAATGCCGTTGAGGTGGGCAGTTTGAGCCTTCACTCGTACCCATCCTTTTCTCCCACCTGCGTCCCAATCGTGATTACCTGGGACAAATACCAGACGCGCATTGCTCTTTCCTAAGGCTAGAACCTGAGCTTCGAGCCGTTTTCTAGCCTCAGCGTAGTCTTCGGAATCTCTGTGTGGCAAACCAGACGGGTAAATATTATCGCCGAGAAAAACAACTGTTTTGGGGGTTTTGTTTGAATCAAGGAGCTTACGCAAAGCCTCGAACAGCGCAGCACCATCCTCAACCGGGCCTCCAGTATCACCGATAAGCACTAGTTGAGAGGTTGGAACGCGTGGCGATTTAAATTTAATCGGTACTGATGCAGCAGGATATTGAAAATCCTGATTAGCACAGCCCGTCGCAGTCAAACATAACCAAAGTATCGCCAACGCTGCTATAAGGTGATTCATCTGTCTGAACCCAGCTGTCTATTGCCAATAGCTTATATTAATAGCACACTAATGTGAGATCGCTATCAGGGAGAAGACTATGCGACTCTGCCACCTATGCTACACATGGATTGTGATTGTGGGTCTTTCAGCTACCACTCCAACACAAGCTTTCGACAAAATAGAACATGAAAACGTTTCCGACAACGCATTCAAGCTAGCCCTCGTATACCACATTCACAAGCACACAAAAAACACGAGTGTGGACTTTTGCGATGACCAGCAAACAGAGTTGCTCGGCGTCGCCAGTCTTTTACTAGAATGTGGTGTGAAAAGTGGCCCTAACGGCGTGCCAGAGCAAGGCATAACCTACGGCGAAATAACACGTGCAGTGGATGATTTGCTGTATCCAAGGCAAATATTCGTGAACGACGATCCAAGAAGGCATCAGAAACCACTCCGCTTTGCGCCGAGCTCATTTGAAGATTTACATCCCAAGTTTAGAAGACGACGAGGTTCACCCCATGTCATAAAAAAACAATTCAATGACCTTGTGGATGGAGCGCGGGCACTGGCTAACAATGAGACTCATTTTCAGAATGCATTGATGCGGCAGTATATTGAGTTGCAGCAAGATAGTTTTGAAGCGGCTCGTGAGCAGGAGCTCTATTTTGCGCTCGTAAACAAAGCCCTTTCAGATCATTTCTTACAAGATTTTTTTGCACCGGGGCACATCTTGTGGCCAAGAGAAAATTCACATGACAACATCGCACTAGCTACCCATGACGCCACCAACAGAGACGGCGCATACATTGAAGTCAATGCAGATGCATGGAAGCGTATCAAGCCGCTTGCTGAATTCGTGGTCGAACACAAAGGTTCGCTTGGCAGCCTGTGGCTTAACCCCAGAAGCAGACGAGCGCGCCTAACTGATTGTGACGATAGTGTGCGCGCATTATTCCAAGCGGTTGAATGCTTAATGGATACTACGCCGACAGACCCAGCTCCTTCCAAGATCAAGGTATTCGGCGATGGCAAATTGACTAAGTCGCCGCGCCAACAGGCCTATCTGGTGCTCGCACAAGCTTACGCGATCACACAGATTTTTGAGCACTACTACGAAGTGACGCATCCGGGCTCCAAGAAAAACGCAACATCAGATCACATCGATTTTAAAAGAGTAAACTGGCAAGGCTCGTTTCATGAATCCGACGATAATCCCAATCAAGAACTGCGTTCTCCAACAGCCGGCTTATGGTTTGGCGATTACGATTTCGAAGTAAAAGATACCAATGGGATTTCGCTTGATAGATTCAAAAACCGTGCTTCATCCGTGCTGCTACTCAATCTGGGTGGGCAGGTGCCGCTGCGCGACATTGATTCCTCTCGCCTCATCGCGAGTATTGAGTACGCGCCCATCGGCCAGTTCTCCAGATGGCCTGGGGTTAGAAACGCAATCGTACAACGTCCTTCCTACGAGTGTAAATTTCTTAGCCTTTGCAACACCGGCCTCCTATTTGGCGCACATCTAGTCAAAGATGAAAAACTCGATGGCTTCGGACCAGGCCTGCGGTTTGTCAAAGTGATTCCGGCGGTCGATTTGCAAACTAGCGTGTACGTTAATGCGATGCGATATAAACATGCCAAAACAGAGTATGAAACAACGTATGGAGTTCGTGTCGACTGGGGCTTTAGTGCGGGCTCGTTCTTTTTGCAATTCGGAAAAGAGCAATTCTTAGATAAACGGAACAAGCTCGAAGGAACCGGCATGTTTACCGCTGGCGTTGGTTTCGGCTTGCCCGTGGCGAGGTTTCGAAAGTGGTTCGAAAATCGTAGTTATGATGTGGAAGAATCGCAATAGGGGATACCAAACAAGGAGTGAGTAAATGTTAAGGATGAAGGTACTTTCGGGCGCGTTGTGTCTAGCTCTCTTGAGCGGATGTATATCCAGGGATGTTAGTCAAGCGCTGGACAAAATGGATGTCGATATCAGCGACAACCAAGAATTTTGCAACACACTCAAAGATCAAGAAAAACAAGGCTTCTATGTAAACGCCGACGGGTTCCTGCGGTTAGTGTATTGCAACGATGCTCACCGGCTGAAAAAAGAGCGCTGTGTCGTAGGCGATGTGGGTATTGGTTGCCCCGAAGCCCAGGGGCGGTTTGATAAAATTTTGGCGAATCTTGAGAGCCATCGAACTAACACCTGCCAGGGAAGCAAAAGTTGTCGAATTATGGTGTTTGCTCATGGTGGCTTACGCAGCACCTCGGAGAGCGTTGGATTAATCGAAGTGCTGAGAACGAAAGCGTTGGCCGACGGGTTCTTCCCAATTTTTATTAATTGGCGCTCCTCTTTCTCATCTACTTACCTCGATCACCTGCGCAGAATCAGACAGGGCGAGACCAAAGGGAACAGCGGTTCAGGTTTAGTCTATTTCCTATCTGATGTTGCCAGAACTATTGGCAATGCGCCCGAAGCATGGGTAAGTGAAGGTAATCATGCATTGGATTCGATGACCAGAAAGTACAAGCCGATCGAGCCTTCGGATCACTTGATCGTCGAAACCGACCAAACCCCTTATGACGCATCAGGCACCGCCGCTTGGTGGCTTTTGAGCCCAGTCAAGATATTTACAACACCGATGGTTTACACCCTTGGTAAGCCGCCCTGGGATGTGATGAAGAATAGAACCGCGACCATGTTTCATCCGTCCACAGAAAACTTTACGGAAATTGGAGAGCAGGCATCACGACAGCTGCTCTGTAGCCACGCTGGTATTGGCTGTTCACACGGCGTAGCAGGTCGCTTCCTAGTCGCCTTGGCTCACTATCTTAAGAAACAAGAGAAGGCGGCGAATTGGGATGTCACTCTAATCGGTCACAGTATGGGCGGCATAGTCCTTAACAATGCGTTGACCTCCGCCCCGGAACTGCAAGCTGACCGCGTAGTACATATGGCGTCAGCAGATTCGATCGATAACTTCTTCCTAAAAACCGCCCCGTATATATTGAATTCGGACGCTGAATTTTATTCGCTGTTTTTACACCCTTATAGAGAAGATCGAGAACGTACTGCCTGGGGGTTAGCACCTAGCGGCAGTTTGCTCGCTTGGATAGATAATATGTTTACCACCCCACAAGCCATTACCAATCGCACCGCTGGCCGTTGGGACAATATGTCACGTTCGCTGGCACTTATGCATCCCACACTGCAGGAACAGACATGGTTCAAGATTTTCGGACGTCGCGGAGAGGAGAAGGACGATAGAAGCTGGGAGTGCAACATACAGTCCGTAAAAGTTTGTGAACCACAAACCCACGGCGAATTTTCATCTGCACGGTTTTGGTGTCCGGAGTTTTATTTCGACTCGGCGCGGCGGAAAGACAACGACGACTTGCCTTGGTGTGACGAATAGCAGGTTGAAGAATTTCTGTGCAGACATGAATCATTTCTCCTTGTGGATCGCGACACCAGCAAGTTGTTGTAATCTCACTTGTCAGGCGTCGGCCTCATATACTTCACCGGCTTCCCATTGCACGTCAATCGGACCCATCGAGATTAGAATGAATTCGCAGCCTTCAGGACCGGATTCTTCCGGCCCATAGGTGTGGTTAGCGCGCACCCAACGCACGTCGCCTTGTTTATACCAATCGGTACCGTCGTTGAACGACATGGTGCCGCGCATAATCACGTAGATAGTATCGGCCGCATGCGCATGGCGCTCGGCCTTGGTATTGGGTGGAAATTTGTTCGGCACTATCCAGGGCCCAGACTCCCAGGATTCACCCATGAACTTCACTTTGACGATGTCACTCATATGCTGGAAAAATTCTGGGTTTTCCTTGGGATCGACAAACGTTGTCCAGTCACCATCATCAAGGTTGGCCTTTCCGCGCCATTCGTTGTGTTCTGCAATTGTCTTCAACATGCTGTCTCCATTGCGGCATCGCGCTTTGTGATCACTTACCAACCCTAAACTAGTGTGGCGACGTTGTCGGCAGGTAACGTGAACCATCGAAGCGGCTGAACACCTGACCCAGCGCGGGATGATCAATCTGCGTGAAGTCTGTGCTTGCTGCCAAATGTCGCTCAGCAACATAGGTCGTGTGTGTCGCACCATCCACCATAACCTCATACCAAGGTGCGTCTTTCGGTGGTCGACTTCGCGCTACCTGCTCATACCACTCATCCGACAGACTAAACTGCGCATCGATGCCGAACACAACGCCGCGATAGCCGACTTTAAGGTGGGTGACGATCTGGCCGATGGAGAAATGTGCCTTATTCATGCAAAGCTCTATTTATGCGTTACCTGTAGCCACATGCTCAATTTCACGAACGGTTCCCGTTTCCAGGTCATAGACGCGGCGTGTCTCAAGGCTCATGTCGACCCCGGTAATGCGCACAAACTTAGACCCTGCCGCGTACTGAACCGAGTGAACTTCGCGTACATCGAACAACCCCGCTTGGCCGGGATCCAGTCGAAAAGATCGAACCTTATCGAGACCGCCATGGCCTTGCTTGGACGCCCTCCATATTGTCATGTCGGTATAGCCGGCTGTCTGTCCGTAGACTGCCCAGGAGCTACCGTGATCATGCGGGGGCGAAGTGCGCGCATCCGCCATGTTGTAGGCAAGCACGCAAAAATGCAGATCCGGGTCGCGGTAGATTTCTCGCATGCCTGACGCTGCGTCGTCACCAACGTATTCAGCACAAAACGCCTCATCCCGTAACAGCGGTTCCATCGCCTGGCGGATTTTTTCTCTAGCAGGCGGGTTATCGCCGTCTTCAAGGATCAAGCGTACGTCGGTACAGAAGTCGTTTAGTGAGTAGCTCATAAATCTCCGGCTTTTAGAAAGTCTGAAATTGCGTGGTGCCGTCCCGTTCGATCTGCGGGACCAGGGCCACTTCCCAGGTCAAATAATCACGCATAAACTTTTCTTGCGCACCGCGATGCTCGTACGGTTTGTACCACACATCATTCGTTGGACCGATCGCGTTATCAAGACCTGATTCAGTGGCACGGCCTTCTGCTAGCCAGCGCAGCGTACCCCCTTCCAGGGCTTGAATATCCGTTTGTGTCATGGTGCGAGCTTCATTCAACGCAAGCCGTGAAAGCGTGCCATCAGGTGAAGTGAGAACGATTCTCTTACTTGGGTTGAGGTCGCGGAGCACATCGGCCAGACGCGCGCGAACGGTCCACAGCGCGCCAGGAATGTGGTGTTGCTCAAATTGAGTGCTGGGTCCCAGGTCGATGATGGTAACTGTCTGCAATGTGTCGGCAAGCATGTCAGTTGTCATCGCCGCAAGCGGCAACTCCCCAAGGATTGGCCGCGGTGACGCACCAGAAACTGTCGTACCGCTTGAGATCCCACCTTCGAGTACGTAGATATTTTTCCAACCCATTTGGATGAGCCAGGATGCTGTCATCGTCGCGCGCACGCCGGAGTCGTCAGCGAGCACCAGGTGCGCGTTTTTAACCGCGACGTATTCATCGGTAGCTTGCACCAGTTGGCCGCCAGGTGCGTTGCGATAACCCGGTCGATGTCCAGCCTGGTACTCTTGAGGCGATCGAACATCTAAAAGATAGGTAGTTTGTTGCTCGTCTTCGCACCACTGTGCAACAGTTGCGCTTGCTACTGACGAAACGCCGAAGCGTTTTTTGACTGCGGCTGCAGCGGCGAGTGCTTTTTCTGTGCCCTGCTCACTCGGCAACTCCGCTTGGCGAGTGCTACCGTGTTCCAGTTCGAATCCTGCCAGATGCCAACCCATGGTGCCGTCTTTGAGCGCGACGACTGTATTTGGGATGCCCGCGTTAATTAAGCTTTGCGCGCCAATGATTGAACGTGTTCGACCCGCGCAGTTCACCACCACCAAAGTTTCCGGATCGGGTGCGATGTCATGAATGCGCAACGCAAGTTCAGCACCCGGCATATCGGTTGCGCCTGGAATGTTCATACGGTGGTATTCCTCGTACGGTCTGGAGTCGACGACCACCATGTTCCGACCCGCGTCCAACATCGCCTTAACCTCGGCCGCTGGCATGCGTGGTGTGTCATAACTGTGCTCGACAAATTCTCCGAATGCTTTGCTGGGCACGTTGACGCCTGAGAACAATTCCAATCCAGCTGCTGCCCATGCGGCGACACCGCCATCCAGCTGCATCGTATTGGTGTAGCCGAGTTCTGTAAGCCGCGTCAGCGCGCGGTCGGCGAGATCGTCGTCCGGCGATTCATCGATCACGACGATGCGCGTGTTGGCACGCGGCACCAGATTACCGATCAGCAACTCGAGACGACTTAACGGCACACTCACTGCAAACAGCAGATGTGATTCAGAAAACGTGCCTTGCTCGCGCACGTCAATGAGTGCTACTTCCTGCTCTGCGAGGAGCAGTGTCTTAAGTTCTTGTGGTGAAATGTTGACCATTCGTCTCTGCTATTTCTGTGAATGGGAATTTTAACAGGGAAATTCAGCTACTTGTTTGCGTATATGAGCATTGTAATGAAATTTCTGCAGGCATGAGATAGCCGGCTCGCTATGTGATCTCGCGAAAATGCTCTGTCTTGCGAATCATCGTCAAAAAGCACACGGTCGAGAGTCCTGCCGCTCCAAATATCATGCACATCACCATGATCTGGTAGCGCACGGCGATTAGCGGGGAGACACCCGACAGTATCTGCCCGGTCATCATACCCGGCAGAGATATCAGGCCCACCGCTAAAAATGAATTGATGACTGGGATCATCGATGTACGAAAAGCGATATCTCTCGCAAGTTCAAAGTTCTTGCCGTGTTCAAGTTCGGCATGCAAACGTTCCAGCGCCAGACTGATGTTGGTCATGCTGGCGGCGAATATCATACCGGCAAGCGGAATTATGATGCTCGGCTGATACCAGGGTTCTAGTCGCAGCACGCCCTGGGCAATTAGCAGTAGCGTCGCACCTCCACCCAGCAGAACCGAAACTAATGACGCAGGAAATAGCGATCTTCTAGGCAGGTCCACCGTATTCAATGCTATCCAACTCGCGGCCACCAACATCACAGCCAGCGCGCCGCTGATGATCAGCCCAGATTCTGTCTGGAAGATGTAGACAAGAACGTAACCAATCAGTGTTAACTGAACCAGCATGCGTGCTATGGCATACAGCGCACGACCGTAGCCCTGGCTCCAGCGCCACATCAAGACAACAACGATGGCGACGGGTATGAAAGACAGCGCCAACTGTGGTACGGATATCGTTGCAATATCCACGTTGGTTCACCTCTAGTTTTGCGGATTTACAGACCGAATGCATCGAGCAACTACCGGTGCAGCGATGCGACCAGCATTGAGGATAGGAATTTTAGCAGGGATATTCGGTCAATGGTCTGAATATCAAAACCGCACCGTTTGGCGCTCATTCCCAGCAGCGACATTGCACCTCGCAGTTTGAACTCAAAAACAAGCCTTCAACGCTCGCCGAATGACTCGTTGAGTGTTTTGCGTAAGGGTTTGAGTAGGAAATCCATCAAGGACCGCCGCCCGGTTCTTATGTCCACTTGCACGGTCATACCGGGCACGAGCTCCAGCATGCGTCCGGTTGTGGTTCGAACCGGAGAGCTATCTGGTTTGACATGCACGCGGTAGTAAACGGCCGTACCCTGTTCGGTCTCCTCTTTCAGGGTATCGGCACTAACATAGGTGACCTTCCCCGGCGCGACACCGTAGACGGTGTAGTCAAACGGATCGAAGCGGATGTTGGCCGCCAGTCCGGGCTCAAGCCGGGCGATGTCCGCGGGACTGACCCGGGATTCGATAAGCAGTTCATCCTCGATCGGCACGATCTGCATGAGTTCTTCCCCAGGGCCGAGTACGCCACCCAGCGTCGTGATGCGGATGTTCTTAACGATGCCGGGTACCACCGCTGTGAACACGCTATTGGCCTGTTCTTCCAACCGGCGGATGAGCAACTGCTCGTTCTGCGCGATTTCATCGTCGGCCTCGGTTAGTTCCAAACGGGCTGCCTCGAGAAAACGGTTACGCCGGTTAACCAGCTTGGCCTCTGCTTCGTTCAAGCCTCGTTCAGCCCGTAGCAGCTCCGAGCCACTGGTGTCGCCGCCGTCGAAGAGATCTTTCACCAACTTAAGCTCCCGCTTGGCAAGACTCACCGCGACCTGCAACGTACGCAACTCTTCGGAAAGTCCGGTGCGGCGCTGCTCGAAGAGTGCTTGCTCCACCCGGGTTGTCTCGGGGGCCAGTTGCTGCAGATCTTGTGCGAAGGTCAGCTCCGCGCCGCCCACCACCTCGGCACGCAGTCGCGCCACTTTGGCTTTGAGTGCGAACAGGCGTGCCTGTGTTTCACCAACGGTAGAAGCGAAGCGCGTCTGATCCAAGCGCGCGAGTACCTGACCCGGTGTTACCCGGTCCCCCGCACGAACCAACAGCTCGTTGAGTACACCGCCATCCACAGACTGAATGACCTGGATGCGACTGCCGGTAACCACTTCGCCGGTGGCGCGGGCCACCTCGTCGATCTGGAATAAGTTAGCCCAAACAATAAATGCGGTTAGGCCGACCGAGACAATTAGCAGCACCGTGCGGTGCCGCCCACGGTGAGCTTGCTGCAACCGAGCGATCCACCGCCGCTCGTGCGGACTTTCGGCGTGTTCTGCGCTGTCAGACCACATCGGCTTGCCCCGGGTTCGCGGCTGGCGGCGTTGAACTACGTCGCGCCAATCGCGGTAGCAGACTCTCTGGACTGCCATCACGCACGACTCGACCTTGATCCAGCAGCAACACCCGATTGACCATTCGGCTCGCCATCAACGGTCGATGGGTGCTGACCACGAGTATGTCCTGCTCGCGGAGATTGGCTTCCAATGCTTGCCACACCCGTTCTTCCGTTTCCCGATCAAGTGATGCCATGGGTTCATCTAACAGCCAGATGCGTGGTTGGTTGACGAACACTCGGGCAAGCGCCACCAGCTGACGCTGGCCGCCGGAAAGACCTTCACCACCCTCGCTGATCGGCAGGTCCATACCCAAAGAATTGGCGGCGGCAATGGTGTCGATGCCAAGTTGCTGACTGATCTGCAGCAACGCATCATCGCTGACCGTACCAGACAGGCAGAGGTTACTGCGCAACGTGCCGCGGAACAGATGCACCGCTTGCGGCAAATAACCAATCTGGCTGTTGACCAGTAGTGGATCCGTCTCCCACAGGTCCGCGTTTCCCAGCCGCACCCGTCCTTCGCTGGGTCGATACAAGCCGGCAAGCGTTTTCAACAGCGTGGATTTGCCGGAACCCACTGGACCTGCGAGCAGAACACGGTCCCCGGCTGCAATGTGTAGCGCATCTATACTGAGCTGGCGCATGGGTGAGTCGGGGTACGAGAAGCGCACACCATCCAGCGCCAGTTCAACAGTTTGCGATGTGGGCACGAGCAACTGCTGATCCGACCGACGCTCGGACTTGAGCACCAGCACCTCGTGTACGACTGCCAACGCCTGGCGGACTTGTTGCCACTGAACCAGGTGGTGAACGCTTTGCGCTACCGGCGCGATGATTCGGCCGCCAAGAATCGTGCAGGCAATCAAGCCACCCATGGTGAGCAGTCCGGCTTCGATCTGCCAAACACCGACGACTACGGCGCTGACGTAAGCCATGATCGAAAAGCTGCTGGTTGTTACTGCAGAAAGGCTGCTGAGCGCCCGATGCTGGATACCGAAGCGATTGATGCTGGCGGTAAGTGCCTGCCATTCCTGGGCGAAGCGCCAGCCTGCGTTGCTGGCGCGGATGGACTCGGCACCGCGAATGCTGTCCACCAGCAGCCCCTGGCGCTCATTGCTGCGCGACAGCTGATCGCGGAACAAACTCTTGAGCCGCCACTGCGCGGCGATGCCCAGCAGTACGGCTGCCGGCAGCAGCAGCGCGTAAACCCAGGCAACCGCACCACCGATGATACCGATAAAGGCCAAGAACATCAGCGCGAACGGTAGATCCACCAAGGCGAATACGACGCTTGCGGTAAAGTATTGGCGCACGGTATCCAAGCTGCCAACTTGTGCGGCCAGCGTGCCTAGTGTGCGCGGCTGCGTATCTAACTGTAGGTGCAGCAGGTGTTCGTAGAGCTGCTGCGAAGTCCGCTGATCAACGGCGCAGGCAAGGCTATCGAGAATTCGGGCGCGGAGGATCTTAAGCGTCCAGTCGAGCAGCAAAACAATCGCCATCCCGACGACCAGTGCGGTTAACGTGGCATAGGCCATGGTTGGTACAACGCGATCATAGACCTGCATGGCAAACAAGCCAGTGGACACGCCGATCAAATTCACCAGGCAGGTGGCCACAACCAGTTGCCACAGCCACCCGCGTTCGGCGAACAGCTCCTTCCAGACCAGGCTGGCTGCCAGGTTACCCGACAACGCAGCCGTACTTTCCTGCGAGTGGGACGACGGGCTGCGGATCCAGATTACCTCGGCGCCATCTAGCGTCGCGATCTTGGCACTGGATTGCACGCCATCACCTGCAGTCAATTGGACGGCTTCGGCATCGGCCGTCGCAGTGGCGAAATACCACGCATCCTGGTGGCTAACCAGCGCCGGTAGTCGGCGCGGGTCGAATCGTCGCCAGGGTAACAGCACTGGTGCCAGCTCTCTGATATTGGCCGCTGCAAATAATTCGCCTAGCCACTCGGCGGGTGTTCCTGCCGGCGATACTTCCGGCGATATCGAGTTGACCTGTTCAGCGGCTTCCTGCAGGCGCGTCGTCTGGCATGGAACCTTGAGCGATTCCAGCAGCTGCTGCACCAGCACTAGGTCAGGTCGGCCGCGCTGTAAACTGTGTGGCTCAGCCATCAGCGTTCCCCCCGAGGCCCGCAAGCGCATCGATGCCACCAGTTCGGGCTTGCAGCTGAAGAGAGTAAATCACCCACTCGTTGCGTGCCTGCACTAATTGGCGTCTTTGCTCGAACAACTCGCGCTGCATGTTCATCACATCCAACCAACTCTTACCGCCGCTTTCATACTGCCGCCGATAAGAGGCTAGCAGTGCCTCCATATCATCAAGGGACTGAGTCTGCAGTTGAATCAGCTCGGACTGAAGTCGGCGGTTGCGTTGCAAACGCATCAGCTCGCGCCGGAGTTCGACTTTGGTCGCGGCAAGATCCTGCAACGCTGCACGGTGACTCGCCACGGCTGCGCCGGTGCGACTTCGGGCAGTGAAACCGAGACCGTCGAGGGTTGCTTCGAACACCACACTCAACTGATTGTCGTCTACCACCGCCGGCTGGTCGTGAAACTTGTCCGCCTGCAGATAAATGGTCGGCATGGACGATGTTTTTGCCCGTGCAATTTCCGCCTCCGCTTGGCCGAGCTGCTGTTGCTTGAGATGGACCTCGGCGTTGTGCTCGATGGCACCGTCAAGCAGGTCGTTGGATTCGCTCAACGCCAGCAGTTCTTCGGGCACTGGCTGATCGGTACTAACCGCCACCTGAGTGAGCCCGGTAAGGTCCTCTCGGCCACCTTCCCATTCACTTAAAGCGCGTTCAAGCTGGCTCTTCGCCTGTAACAATCGGGTGGCGGCCAGGCGTCCGTCTGCAGTGGAGGCCAGTTGTCCCGCCACGCGGCGCTGAATCTGGGCAAATAGCGCCTCGTGTTCAGCCACGTTCTGCCGGGCGATGTCCACAGTCTGCGTACTGCCGCCCACCTGCGCATAGGCTACCGCGGTGGCTTCGAGCAGTTGTCGGCGCACCCGCAACAGGTCTGCCTGCTCTGTGCTCACCTCGGCATTGGCCAGGGCAATACTGTTTTTTATGCGTCCAAAGGCCCAGACTGGTTGCCGGACGGTGAGTATGGCTGGCTGCCGGAGGTCGTCGCCGGAGACCGACGAGCGGCCGCCTTCTGTGTACTGTTGTGCCTGGGCGATGAACGTTGGATAACGTTGGCTGCGCGCGCCATCGGCGTTGTGGCGTATCGCGTCCAGCTGCGCCTGTTGACCGGCCACGGCAGGGTGATGTCGCAATGTCGCCTGCAATGCCTCGCGCAACCCGTCCGCACTGGCCACATTCGCGGCCGTCCACAGGCAGAGGATTAACCCTTGGCAGAATCTGCGCATGTGCCTGCTTCTGAAGTAATTGGTTCGGAGGTGTATAGATAATCCATATTCATGGGGCGGTCATCGCCGGTAAATTCGGCGACCTCGGTCAGTGCTGACGCATCCGCCTCCCGACCGTCCTGGCGATAGGCCCGCGCCAGCGAGCTGCGCCAGGTTGAATTCCACGGGCAACGTTCCAGGGCCTGCTCCATTAACCTGATACCGTCTGAGCGGTGGCCTTTACGAACATAAATCAGCCCTAGCATGAACCCGGCTGCGGCGTGTTCCGGCAGGTGATGCCGCAGTTGCTTAAAGCGGTATTCAGCGGCGTCCAGATCGCCTTGCCGATAGTGGTCCACACCCTTATTCAGCCAGCCAGGCTCCGGCAGGGTAACCATTTCGATGGGATCCCACTTGATCGGGCGATTGGTCGCCGCGACTAATGGCTTCATGTGTTGCTGGTAACGCCGCCACCGAAACTTAGAGCTGGTGTAAAGTGGCTGCCGCACCTGCCAGGCGCTCGCAGTCTTGATCGGCCGTTGCAGCGAGTGAAAATCCAGCACCTGCGACTCCCAGTCAACGTCGATATATTCCAGCAGGCGACGGGCGCTGGATTCCGGGTCGTCTACCAAGTGTTCGTATTCGATCTCTAGAATTTCGCCGGGGAACACCTGGTGCCAATGGCGCATCAGCAGATTGTGATCTGCGAGTTGCTCACCGATCCAGTCCAGATCATAGGCGAATCCCATGCCACTGTGCTTTGCGGCGTAGTCAGTAAAATAGTTGGAGACGGCAACATCCCGGGGATCACGCCGCACCGAGATGATCTTCGCCTGGGGGAACAACAATTTGATCAGGCCGATGTTTTCGAAGTTGTGCGGCAGTTTGTCCACCACGTGAGCGGCCTCGGGGGCATAGTCTGTTAGTTCTTGCAAAGCGTGCCCGGCAATTCCTTGAATGACTGCCGGATCCAAATCATCGACGCAGTCGGGGTAGCAGCGACCGGAACCGGTGTGGCGTTCCCAGCGCTCCAGCCGTGCAATCAACTGCGGCATTAAGCCGAGCTCGCCAGCGCCTTGAATCCGACTGTGCCCAGCCACTATCTGCTCCACCAGCGTGGTGCCGGAGCGCGGCATGCCCACCACGAACACCGGCAAGGTTGTCTCTAATCCACTGTTTGCGCGATGCTCGTATAGCGCCGTTGGGAATGCGTGGCGGATGCGCGCGCACTGCGCTCGGTGAGAAGCGGCATCGTAACGAAGTAGGTTGCGGCTCGCGGCATTGGCTTCAGCAGCCAAAGTGAATGCTTTGGGGTAACGTTGGCGCTGTTCCCAAGCGGCGGCGAGCTGAAATAGCAGGCCGGTGCGCACCGAGCCTTGCATGCTCGGCGTACGGGCAAGCTGTTCGAGTCGCAACAAGGTGGCATCATCCTCCGGGAACCGACGCGCATTGATCAGCGCGCCGTGACCTGCGCTTGGATCGATGGTTTTGATACGCTCAAACAACAGCACTGCGTCGTCGATTCGACCGAGCTGCAGGTAGAGTTGGCCCAGCCCCCGCAACGCGGGGATTAGACGCGGCTGTTGCTCAAGCACCTGCTGATAACGTTGCTCGGCGGCGGCGTGGTCTTGCTCCTGCGCCTCGACACTGGCCATTGCCAGTTCGACTTGCAAGCGCCGATCAGCACTCTCGTCTTCCGAACTCACAAGCCCGGCAAAGGCTTTTTCGACGGCCGCTCGGGCCAACGCCGGATTGGCTTGCAGGGCTACCGATGACAGCTGCAGCCAAAGCGCATGGGTGGGTGCGTGCCCTGCATCCGCCAACCGAATAGCTCGACGTAGCATTCCAATTGCCTGCAAAGCACGACCCAGTAGCTGCGCAAGTTCCGCGAGCTGTGAGTGCAGCAGCAAATTTTCGGGGTAGCGGCGCAGTCCGGCGCGTAGCCACTCTTCTGCCTGGGCGTGGCGGTCGCGGGCTGCCAGACGCTCGGCAAAAGCACAAATCATTGCACTCCAGTCATGTTCGTCAAGCACATCCCGCTGGCTTTCGACCCACGCTTCCGCAGCCTCTAACTGGTTCGCCGCCAGCCATAGATCCAGCTGCATTTCCTTGAACTGACGACTGTGCATCACGCGCTGGTCATCGGGCCAGTCAAGTTGGGCCACCGCCCAGAATTGGTTCGCGGTGTGCAGGCAGGCTTGCATTTCAACTAGGCGGCCGCTGTCTCGGTATTGCCACAACAGATTGCGGTAAACGGCAAGCAGGGGCTCGATGGTCAGGCTCTGTTCGTAAAGCGCAACGGCTTCTTCGTGCTGTCCCTGTCGCAGCCGACACCAAGCAAGCCGGGCCAACAGCAAGGCCCGGGCACGTGGTTGATCGCCGGTGTTTTCACAACGGGTTAATTCTAATACCGCGATGGCTTGTTCCAATTGTTCCAGCGCAATGTATAACCCGGCGAGATCGACACGGGTTGCAAAATCGAAGCGATTGGGATCAAGGGACTCGAGGATGCAACGGGCGGCAACTGGGTCACCGAGGCGGACTTCGGCCAGGGCCAGCAGCACCTGCACGGCCGGATCATCCGAGTCGGCACCCAGGCAGTTTTCCTGCAGGGCTGAATAGTCGTGTTGCTCCGCCAACCGACGGAGAAGGGTCAACGTGTTCATCACTATGTTAGATCAGACCTTGTGAGGTCAGAATGCCTGCAGGCATGTCGGTGAAGTACATGGTGTTCAGTATCCCGCCTTGACCGGCGAGGAAATCATCGGGAACCGCTTGATTGAACAGTCGCAAAGCGTCGTTGTTTGCCGACGTAACTCGGAATAGCGATCGACCTTGTGCCATAGCCGCGAATGCGCCGGACGATGTTTCCCAGGTCACCGCGGTGCCAACTACCGCAACCCCAGTCACAGGCCCGTCCGGGCCCTCAACGGCTGCGCCGTCGCCGACGATAATGATGCGGTCGTCACTGCCAAGATTAATCGTGCCTCCCCACCGACCCCAGGTGCCGGGGCCACCCCCGGCATTACTCAGCGCATCGTCGTCGCTGTCCACGCGGAGGTAGATGTCATAGCTGACGTTGCTTTGAAAAATACGACCACTGTGATCGGAACTGGAACCCTGTACCAAATCAAATACAACGACGCTGGTATCGACGCTGAGTTCGGTATCGAAATTGAGTGTGATGGCGTCGCTGATACCGGCGTAATCATTGCCCGCTAAGTCGGTCAAGGCGCCACTGTCTATTTGTACGTTGTAGCTGCTATCTGGGTTCAAGTCGGCGGTGGGATTTATTGTCACCTGGTCGCCGCTGATACTGACCTGTGCACCATCGGTGACATCGATGATGCGGGTATCGCCGCCGTCGCTGATGGTGATGTTGCCGCTGCCGACCTGCACGTCTTCGCTGAAAGTCAGGACGATATCGGCACCCACTAGAATTGCCGTTGCATCATCTGCCGGTGAACTTAAAGTCAGCGTCGGCGCGCTGGTATCCACCAGCAACGCCGCATCGTCGGGCACCGCGGCATGATTCAGGTCCGCGGCATTGCCCGCTGCGTCCGCCAAAGTACCGCCGTTCAATTCTAATGCGTCTTGCTCGATGCTAATGCCGTCGCCATCAGCGTCGCCCGGTTGTACCACATATTCGAAAATCAGGCTGGTGCTAGCGCTGCCTGAAACATAGTCGGCGAAGGTTGTACTACCACCAACGTTCAGCGCGATACGCGGTGTTCCGCTCGAGGTATCAACAACGATGCTCTCGCTCATCGTCACGGTTACCCGAACCACATCGCCCGCATCGAGGGTGTCGTTCTGCGCATCCACGCTGGTCAGTGTGACTGTACTAACCGTGGGTTGACTCTCATCGACATCATCGATGCCAAGGGATATCGCGCGTTCACTGCTGTTACCCGCGGTATCGGTTGCGACCACAGTAAAGTCGTAGTTGGACTGCACTTCGAAATCAGGGTTCGCGATGAGGGTGACCGCGCCCGTGCCGGCGTTGATGGTAAAGTCCGCGGCATCGTCGCCCGGTTTGAGACTATAGATGGTGCTACCGGTGCTGATATCCCCGGTGTCGGTACTGGTGACTGTGTACACCACTTGCCCTGCCCCACTGTTCTCATCGACAGGCGCGGCCGTGCTCGCTGAAGTGATAGTCGGCGCCACCTCATCCAGATCATTGATCGTCAGCGCCACGGCTTGTTGGCTGTTGTTGCCCGCGGCGTCGGTTGCGATCACGGTGAAGTTGTAACTTGGCTGCGTCTCTTGATCCGGATTTTCAACCAGCATCACCGCACCGCTGTCGGCATCGATCGTGAAATCTGTCGCATCGCCGCCCGGCTGCAGGCTCCATGTCACCGGGCCATCGGCGGTGGCCGCGTAGACCGCCTGGCCAGCACCGCTGTTTTCGTCGATGGTTGACGCAGTGGCACCTGAGGTAATTCTCGGTTCGGTATCGTCGGTGTTGTTGATGGACAGCACCACCGCCTGGGGGCTGCTGTTGCCCGCGTCATCGGTGGCCACAACGGTGAAGTTGTAACTTGGCTGCGTCTCGAAGTCCGGATTGTCGATTAAGGTGACGGCGCCGGTGTTAACGTCAATATTGAATAACGCCGCGTCCGCGCCTTCAATGTTGAACGCCACCGTACCGGTATCGGTGGCCGCAGCGGTATAGACCACCTGGCCCGCACCGGTGTTCTCATCGATCGGTCCTGCGGTAGCACCAGAGGTAATCTGCGGAGGCGTGGTATCCGGCGGCGGATTGCCACCGCCAGGAGTAGGCGTCGGAGTAGGTGCCGACGAACTACCGCCGCCACCGCCACCGGCAGCGGCGCCAATTGCCAGCGCCCCCAAACCCAAGCCGCCCCAAAGCAGTGCTCGGCTGCCGCCATCCTGCGTGTCATCGTCTTCTGAGGTTTCTGCATTGCTCGCCAATTCACCGCCAATGGGCTCGGCGCTCCAAATCACCTGCGCGCCGGCGGGCGAGTCTGCCAGCACCGGCGCTTCGGGTGTAAGCGGTGAGCCTGAGAATGGACCGCCACCACTGGCGATTTCCGGGGTGGGATAGAAGGCGACTTCTGTTGTGGCGAAAAAGCCGTCAACCACCAGTACTTCGACCCCATCCACTTCTACCACCAAATCCTGGTCTACACGCCGGGCAACGAGCGGCGGCGCCGCAAAGCCGGTACTGCGATCGATCAGAGCGTAGGCTGCGCCGGCGGTGGCCGATTCATGCTGTGGAATCGCCAGGGGGATCCACTCAATTGTGCCGTCGACAAGGCGTCGGGTCAGGACCAGGCTTGGGTGGACTGCTGGACTACTCATGGCGTTAAACCTCTACCAATTCAACGGTGGTATATCCTAACCTAGATGCAATTGTGACTTTACAACCAGTTTGTATGCGGCATATCGGCGTTTTTCTCGCTAAACGGGGTCCAGCAGGGGAATTAACGGCCTGGAAGGCTCAATTTCGCAGGGGAATGGCTACGCTGGTGCGCACTGGCAGCGGCCGGCCGTTGTACAGCACTGGTTCAAAACGCCACTGGCTCAGGACTCGCTGCAGCGCCTGTTCCAGGCCTTTGGGCGGATCGCCCAGAACCTCGATATCGGTCACGTCGCCGCCGGCTGTCACGGTGAAATGCACCTCGACTGCGTCTACCGCTAAGAATCGGTAGCGACCCACACGAGGTGCCGACTGGCTAATCGGCACAAGCCCTTCGAACGCATACAGTTCGCCGAATCGACCGGCCTGAGCGTTGGCCAGCCGCTGGCCAAATTCTACCTCGCCGCGTAAGTCAGCGATCAGCGCCGGATGGGCGCCAGCGTCTGCTGCCACCTGCAAAGTACCGCGCGCGTCGTCCCATGCCCGACCAGCGAGTTGTGCAAAGGCACGATTGATCAGTCGCTCGCGGACCGAGTCTAATCCTTTCTTAGCCTGTGGCGAATCGGGAACTGCTGCAAGCACCCGATTGAACAGCGTAAAAGCGCTCGTCTCCGTGGGCGTCATCAGACGATCTTGCGCCAGTGCAAGCTCAGCCGCCAGCAAATCACGCTCGAGCATCAGCTGCGCTGACCGATCAGGACGCGTGTCTCTCACCGCCTCCCGCTCTACCACAACAACTGGATCCGGCTGACTGTTTTCTGTAGTTAAAAACGGGTTGGCGGCATCGCTTTTCTGCTCCACCGGGGCGTTCGCGCCGTATTCTGCCGGTGCTGTCCCGACGACCCCCGTTACCGGATCTTCCGGCGGCTCCATGGTCTGCGCAGCTACGGGCTCCGACTCCAGCTCCTGCGAGGCTGATTTCGCACTGCCGGCAGCGGCCACTGCGGGGTTGTCGACCTCTGCCGGTGGCGTTTGGGGCTTGGCTTGTAGGTCGGCGTTTGAGGACACAATTGGCGCGCTGTCTTCGCTCGTGTCTGGCTCAACCAGCAAGAAACCAATGACTGTTAATAGAAGCAGCCCCACTGCCAACAGCATCATGTGCCTGTGGCGAACATGCGGCAGCGTACCGATTGGCAGCATATCGACGGGCTTTGTCCTGTCGACATCGACCTTTTCAGGTTCAACGGTCGGCCGGCGCGCCGCTGGACGCGGTCCCAAACCGGCATTGGACGGTGGGATTCGCGGGGCAGGGTTAGACGGCGTAACACGCTCGGAGTTGGCGGGCTCTTTTGGCAGCACACTTGACGCCGCGTTTGCAAGCAGCCTTGGCGTTCGCACCGCTCGTATCTGCAACCTTTCACTTGCCGGTGGATTTTCCGTGAAATCGGTAGCCAGTTGCAGGACGTTTTGATCCAGGGAGATTTCTGCGCGGCTACCGCGCTCAAGCGTTATGCAACCAGGACGAACACGGCAAATAGGGTCTTCGCACTCCAACTCGCCTTCCTCAACCATGCTCACCATTAGATCACCCTGGTGGTCGATATCGAGTTTTAGCTGGGCGTCAACGGCTTCGAAGCTCAGTTCGCCCGCTGCTTCACCGAGCAGCATACCGGCGTGCACGCGCACCACCACATCGCCATCACCGGCTATCACGTACCAATTGTTCGTGTCCTGCGCTGTCACACGGTTGTCCCATCGTCCGCCCTTAGGGGGTATCGCGGCGTGAATATTATTCGTAAGCATGGAGCATTCCACAGTACAAGTGAACTGATGGGATTCTGTCACATTTTTTGACAAATTGTTAATTGGGGATGCCGAGGGTCCGATGGTTCTTGCGGGGCAAATTCATCTCCAACCCCACCTTACAAAAGACCGGCTCAATAGTTTTGGCGGCGTGCAGCGTGTCGATTAGCTGGTCTGGAAGGTCAGGGCTTGTAACTAGGTATAAGCCACACACCCAACAGCAACAATGCACCTTGCAATTGGCACAACGGTTTTCCAGAATCGGGTGGCTGTGATGGTCGAGCTAATTTATTGCTAATACCTGAGGAAAAACAATGACTGAAGATGCGAATAAGAATCAACCCCGACGCCGGTTTCTAAAACTCGTTGGGGGTGGTGCCGTGATGATACCGATCATCGGGTTTGCCGGCTGTTCCGGAGAAAAGGATGCGACGCCGGCCGCGACACCTCCCACGGTTGATACCAAGCCGCCACCACCCAAGGTAGAACCCGTCGCCGAACCACCAGCGCCTGTGGAAGCGACTGGCGCAAGCGGTGATTTGATTGAGTTGGCCGAGGATGATGCTCAGGCCAAAGCGCTTGGATATGTGCACGATGCGGACGTGGTGGACAGTGGCCAACAACCACGTTTTCAAGCAGGCCAGAATTGCGCTAACTGCACGCTGTATCAGGGTGACGCTCGTGAAGAGTGGGGAGGTTGCTCGATTTTCCCGGGTAAGAGGGTGAAGGCGGCGGGTTGGTGTAACGTTTATGCAGCAAAACCTTCTTAGCAAACCTCAAGTGTCGAAGACCTGCTGCTAGGCGGGTCAGGGTTACTAGCCCAGGAAGGAAAAGGCAGCAACCCAAACTTAAAAAACAAGCCACTCATGTCTCAGGCTCAGATTGCTGAGCCTGTGTAATTTGGCTATAAAACCATTGCAGCTGTGCGTATATATCTTGAAGGTGTTTCGGCCCAAAGGTCGGGCCTCGAGCAATAATCAGGCGCCCTGACATGCTAAATGCAATTTGAATCTCCAAATCAAAGTCGGACAGTCCGGCGGCTAAGTACTGCCCAGGCGCTTCTGTAAGCCACTGGCAACCCGCTGGTGTCGTATGCACGATCCACGCGTCATAACCCGGAATATCAGGCTGCGACTTAAAACTTTCAGCATCTGGCCAATCCACAAACTCTGAAAATTTCACCACAAAATTGGATATGGGATGCGCCCGACTTAGCCCAACAAACGGCAAGTAGAGGCACAACATGTACTCCGAAAGAGGCGATGAGTTCGACCCACCACTACGCCGTGATACTCGTTCGACTCCAAGCAACGGGCTACCCTCATAGGTGCCGGTACAGCATCCAGCCGATCCCACCGATCAGCAGCAAAACACCTAGAATCACTAAAAATAAATCGTCCATGGCGTTGCCTTCCTTAAGCGATAACTAGTAGTTACTACGCAGTTGGGGGCAAGATCACGCCAGCTTGTTTAGGCCAGAGATCGGTCGGTCACCGAAAGCGCTTGGGGATGTGCACGAAATGAGTAACAACTAGCCGATGGCTTTCTGACTCTGCAGCTGGGGGACGCCATGAGTCACTTGGAAGATTGGCAGCAACAACACAACTGTCATTTCGGCACTTGTCGCAGCGATGTGAGTGCATCCATTCGGCTTCTTTGGTTTGAAGCCATCACACTATGCTATCTGTGCCCAGCTGCCAGCGAAAAAGTCGATCAGATTAGACTTTCTAATATTTTGCCGGTTCTGCTTAAGTACAAACATTGATATGCAAACGAACACCGATCGAAAGTCCGATCACCTGTTGCAGCTTCTAGACAAGCTGGGGCTGGACGAGAAGTACCTACAAAGCTGTGCACGGCCCGGTGATAGTTCATAAGAATGCTTTGAACACCACGCAGCCGGTACACAGGCTTGCAGCGCGGTTAACCCGGCATCCGCTCAAACGTCACTTCAGGAAAGCCCCGATCGGCAGATTCACGCATCTTATCGTAATAAACATTAGCGCCTCCGTAATAGATTAGCACTCGGGGCTTCCGGTTTTCGAGATTGGCACCCATCATCCAGGAATGCACTTTGTAGCCCTCGGCCATCAGCGTTTGGTCGTGAATCTCGGCAACGTGTGTCACCCACGCGTCCTCCGCTTCCTGCTGCGGCTCACAGATATCGTGGCCTTCGCTCTCCATCTTCTTGATGCAGTCGGTGATATACAGGATGTTTTGCTCGATGGATGTCGGCAAATTCGCAAAGGGTGCCTGCGGCCCGGTGATCATGAACAGGTTCGGGTAATCGGCGACGAACACACCCATAATAGATGCAGATACGTCTTCCCACTTGTCTCGCAGTAGCTTGCCGCCTCGTCCGCGAATCGGCAGCGCTTCTTGCGCCCCCGTATAGGCCTGGAAGCCCGTCGCCAGAACAATGATGTCGAAATCGTAGTGATTCTGTGTCGTCCGAATACCGTTTTCGGTGATCTCGACAATAGGCTCCCGATTACCGATATCCACCAAATTAACGTTGTCACGATTGAACGTCTCAAAGAACCCGTGATCTAGTGGCGGGCGCTTAGCGAAGAACGGATATCCCTTGGGGGTGAGCATTTCCACCAATTCAGGATCCTTGACCTTCTCTTTCATTTTACTAACAACAAACTCACCGGCGATCCGATTGGATTCGGGATTGCTCAACAAATCGTCGAAGGTTTCAAAAACAAATCGAAAACTGCCTCTGGGCCAGTGCTCTTCGAAAACTCGCTGCACCTCGTCTGGGGCAGTGTCCGCAAGATTGCGTCCCACCGGGCTGTCAAAGGCCATGCCAAACACGTGATTGCGACACTTGTCGATTATCGCGTCGTAGTCTGCCTTAATTTCCTTTTCCCACTCGGGCGTCATCGGCTTTTGCACAGCCGGCATCACGAAGTTGGCGGTACGTTGAAACACAGTCACGCTCTGTGCTGTCTGCGCCATCACCGGCAGCATTTGCACAGTGGTCGCACCGGAGCCAATGATGCCCACTCGCTTACCGGCGTATTCCAGACCTTCTTCCGGCCAGCGTGACGAGTGAAGGCAGGGCCCCTTGAAACTACCCAGCCCTTTTATCTCCGGGATAACCGGCTCAGAGATCATGCCCATGGCACTGATGAAGTACTTGCAGGTGTGCGCCTTGCCATCGGCAGACTTGATCAGCCAAAGGCCAGTCTGCTCCTGAAACTCTGCACTGGTTATCTCGGTGTTCAATTGAATGTGGGGCCACATATCGCACTTGTCTGCAACATAGCGCATGTAACGCTGATTCTCTTCCCAACCCGGGTAGCGAACCGACCAACTCCAGTCTTGCAGTAATTCTTTAGAAAAAGTTAGGCAGTAGTAGTAGCACTCACTGTCACTGGCCGCACCTGGGTATCGATTCCAGGTCCAAGTACCGCCGACATCCGAGGCTTTATCGAATACCCGGATCGACAGTCCTGCCTCGCGGATATGGTGAATAAGACCCAATCCGGCGAAGCCAGCGCCGATGGCAATTACGTCGAAGTCTGCTCGTGCTTGTGAAGCCATTTATTTTCCTGTTCTTGTTCCAGATACCTGATTATGCGCTACTTTGGGGGTGGCGGACCAATCGGAACCCCTGCCCCACCGGCAAATTCTGCAGATGGTTCGTTCCCCAGCAGTATGGATCCCAGGTCTTCGTACAACGGATGCGAAATCCAGCGATGGCTCGCGGTGCCGTGGGAATCTCGTAGTTTTCGTTCCAGCGGGCTGTGCATGCGCATAGCGGTGGTACCCGCTGTATTGTGCAGCATCTCCACGAGTTCCATGCATTCGTTCCCTGCGTGTACGCAGGCAAGCCGGGCATCCTGTGTGGTTTTCGCCCCGGGTAGCTTGTCATTACCCGTGAGTTCATCTTCAACCGCCTGCATTGCCTCCATCACGAATGCACGCACCGATCGATACTTAGCCTCAGCAAGGCCCATACGCCACTGGGCAATACCGCGCTTAGCAAGCGAAGCTGAGGCCAGCATGGGAATCTTGTTCTGCGCAATGTCGGCAAACACTTGCAGCGTGCCCTTGGCAATACCAAGCGCAATGGCCGCCTTGTTGTACGCCAGCCGCAATCCCGTAGGCATGCGATATACCGGGTTTGAGTAATGGGCCGGTACGGTCCACAGACTAACCTCGGCAAAGCGTGGCGGAATGACCGCGCCGTCGGCACGTACGTCATGGGAACCAGAACCTCGCAGACCTGCAACGTCCCAGGTATCGACAATTTCCCATTGATCTCTGGGCAGGCACCACACGTTGAAAACCAATTGACCATTCTCGTCCAGATCCGGTTCGTCGCCTTTCATCAGGGGCGCAGGCATGAAACACCATTTGGCGTTGTGACAACCTGAGATAAACGTGTTCTGGCCCCATAGCTTAATGCTACCGTCGGCTTGGCGCTCAGCGCGAGAGGGAATACTGCCGGGACCACCACCACCGCACATGATAACGCTTGGATCGTCGAGAAAGACCTCTTTGGCCAGCGCCGGCTCCATGCCACCCGCTGCCATCGCGTTTATTTCAGAACCCAGCATGACATTCCAGGCGACCGATGCATCAATTGCGGCCATGTGCTCCAGAATCTCGATGGTTTCCATGGAACTCGCGTTCTCGCCGCCCAGCTCTTCGGGTAGTGCGAAGCGGAAAAAGCCCTCATCAACAAGCTGACTCACCACATCATCGGGTAATCGACGCAGCGCCTGTCCTTCATCGCCACCCCGCTCGATGAGTTCGCGTAACTCCTCAACTTTGGCCAGTCGGGCCTGGTGCACCTTGCGTCCGCGCGCAACACCGTTTTCTGTTTGGTCGTTTTTTTGTCGTGCCATCGTTCCTTGCTCTTCCTGCTGCAATTACCCGTCAATCAGCTTACTGCCCGGTGGAGCGCGGCTATTTGTTTTCGATCAAGAACCAGGCGATAAAACGACTGCAGCTCCGTGGATAGAACTTGCAGGTCTTTCGGTAGAAAGCTCGGACCTCGAGCAACAATCAGGCTCCCTGACATGCTAAATCCACCAAGAATCTTGGGGTCAAAGTCAGACAGGCCGGTGGCTAAATGCTGTCCGGGCGCTTTTGCAAGCCACTGGCAACCCGCTGGTGTGGTCTGCACGACCTACGTGTTCTAACCGGAGTTATCAGGTCGCAACGCAAAATTTTCAGCCTCCGGACGATCCACAAACTCTGAATATTGCACCAGGAAATGGGTGATCGGATGCGCCCGACTCAGCTCAACAAATGGCAAGTAGAGGCACAACATGTGCTCCGAAAGAGGCGATGCGTTCGACCCACTACGCCGTGACATTCGTTCGACTCCGAGCAAGAGGCTACCCTCATAGGTTCCGGTAAAGATGTCCCGAAAAGATACTTTAGTTCTATCTGCCATACCCTCTTTGAGGATTGGGCTCTCTAGCAGCCAAGATGGCAGGGATTGGTCTTTGCTGCCGACCCAGCACCAACCCTGTGCGGTGACAAAAGTGACCAATGCCTGATGCCGCCGGTACACCAACCATGCAACCCCACCAATCACCAGCAAACCACCTAGAATCACCAAAATTATGTCGCCCATGGCATTGCCTTCCTTGACCGATAATTAATTGTTAGTACGCAGTTGGGGGCAAGATCACGCCAGCTTATTTGTTCCGGAGATCGGTAGGTGAGCCTATAATGGTCTTTGACAAATCGGCGAAGGTGAGGGTCCCCCACTAAATCTCCCCATTGGCAGTGAGAATCTGGCAGTCTTAACCCCTACGGGAGGGCTGAAGCATGAAGCGCAATAGATACTCCGTCGAGCAGTACTAACAAGGCACACCAGCACGGGATATTTGCCGTCAACTGAGCATTGCGCCAGCAACGTTCTATCGATGGCGAGAGCAGTATGGTGGCCTTGAACCCAATGAAGCACGTGAACTAAAACAACTGCGGGAAGAAAATGCCAAACTAAAACGGTTGGTGGCGGATTTGAGTTCGGACAAAGCCATAAATGCGGGCAAAACGGCCAAGGCGCAATGTCAGCGCAGCCAACATACAACCACCAAAGTCACCGCCACGTGCACCGAACGTAGCCTGGAGCATGGACTTTGTGAGCGGCCAGACAAGCAGTGGAACCCGTTTCCGAGCGCTAACCATGTTGGGCATGTTCACTCTTGAGTGTTTAGTAATTGAGCCAGGGAAAAGTTTACATGGCGAAGATGTCGTTCGAACACTAACTGCGATATCGAAACAACGCGGTGTACCGAAACGTATTCACTGTGACAACGGCAGTGAATTCACTGGTCATACGCTGAACTTGTGGGCTTACGCAAACAAGGTCGCACTTGAGTTCTCCAGACCAGGCACGCCAACCGACAACGCCTACATCGAGTCATTCAATGGCAGCCTTCGGGATGAGTGCCTGAACCAACACTGGTTTGCGGATTAGACGGACGCTAAGGAAAAGATGCAGGCTTGGCAGAACGAATATAATGAGACCCGGTCTTACAGGTCCCTCAACAATCAATCGCCCAATGATTTTGCGGATCATTGGGCTGCACAACGTCAGAAAATCTCAGTGTCCGTGGGTAGGTAAATGGGGGACCCTCACATATGAGGTACAGCGTTACGGGAAAGTCCCTTCCGTCACCGCAGAAAACGCGTGATTCCGGGATTGCTCAATCCCAATCCTGTGTGGGTAGGGTAACATCCAACTAGAGCTTTGAGTGTTCGTGAAAAACCCGCAATCGTGGTGGCGGGTAGTCCTAACAATATAGATTCATGCTGGCGGAAGATGCCATTGCAGTAGTTCACTATTAGACCGTCTCTTCTCTCCCCGGTCTGATTGGCGCCTCCACCGTGGTGTGTAGTACCCAAGATCAATGCAACCTCTCCGCGTCGCATTTCGATGGGGATGGTCTCATCGTGTTCGTGACCTTTAGGCAACCCAGTCAGCAGGTGACTCTTCGATTTAACACGGGTTGCGCCGTTTAAGTCAGTGAAATCTGTGAGTGCCCATATCGTATTCAGGACTATCGGATCATGTGGGCGCGGCATTTCGTATACATCATCATCCGTATGAAGGGTCTGCGCGGTTTCACCAGAATCGATCAATGCGGTAGACAACAGCGACAACAGAAAATTCGACCCTAGCACTCGCCGAGTGATATTTAGAACATCAGGCTGAGTCGCCACCTGCTGCCAGATTTCACCTTCCTCCAATAAACCGAAATACCGCAAAGTCTTGAAACCGGCAAAAGCGGATCTTGGTACCGGAAAACCCCGTGCAACCAATCTTTCAATTTCGGTGCTAACGGCATCCAAAAATGCGGCAGGAAAGTCGGGGCGAATCACACAATATCCATTGGCGAGGACTTCGTGAACAGCCGCGTCATGATCAACCGTCACCCATCAACCTCCCGTGGGTATAAATCCAAAATAGGTTTTTGCTTCTACAAACCCAGAATCGCTTAATTTCAGCTTCAGCATTAGATTCTGGTGCATGCTGATAGAATCTGCCTCAATCATCCAACGTTCAATCATGTCGGCCGCAGTTTGTGAAGCAAGCCCGCTGTCGATCAGAAAATGCAGCAGATGCGTGATCGATGTTGCACGCGGCAGCGGTGGCGGGATGGCAATTTCAATTGCAACACTCTTAGGATCAAAGAGGTCGTGTTGGACCCCAACCACGGTGCACCAGTTTCCCACCAGCTTCATCACCATTGAGCTATATTCAGCCAGACACCCGAAGCCAGTCACATCCAGAAATCTCTTCAGACTCAACAGGTTCATCCAGGACACCAGCCTGATAGTGCTGTGTTTGTCCCTGGTAGCAAACGCAATATTGCGCACGTACCACGACTGCGGGAATTTCGAGGAATCGCTCCGCAGAGCCAGCATCGCCTCCCGTACAGGCTCCGATTCCGAAATGCCGAGGCCCTGACTGATGTGCATGACCCCTTTCACCAGATCGTCAGTTACGTGAACGTGTGGCGCGGCCACGCCCAGCACCCCAAATGGCACAGCAAGTCCCGTCGAACTAACGTCGAACTCGAGAAAAAGATCCGCAAACAAGCCGCCCTTCCCGTTCCTAGCCGGTCCGGCCCATTCGTTCAGCAGCCACTGCACAGCTGCCCAATCACCGCTACGGTGTTTTGGAGGTGAATCCACAGACCATGCGGCTACGACTTTTCTAGTTTCATCAGAGCCTGCCAATGTCCCCCACGCCCCAACAGTCATATTAGCGTCCGTCATATCCACTTCAACACAACCTTCCCAAAATGCTGCGGGAAGGCATCCGCTGACTTCATCAATAGCTGTAAGGAAATGGTCGTCGATTGGCGTCAGAATTGAACTGTTTAGAGCGCCGTAAAGCTGACCGAGGGTGGAAAGCATAGCTCAATCGTTGTTGAGAAAATGCACATACCCACAGGCATCGACTATAACCAGATCCGGGCGCATGGCGGTCGTCACGGTCACGGTGACTTCCACACTATTGGTGGGCGCCGGTACCAGCGCCAGCCAGTCGTTGTTGGCGGTATATCGGAAGTACAGTTTGTTGTCGTCCTCATCCACAACATCAGCCACCGACAGCACCATCTGCGGTACATCATCGGTATGAAAGTGCAGAATCTTCTGCCCGGCCTCCACTGTGACCCTGAACGACCTGGTTTCAATTTCGTCATAAGACCATGTGAAAATACTCTGGCCGAGGATGTTCTTTTTGATCATTTCACCCATTTTGCGAGGATCACCGGGAGCGTTGAGGACTGATTCATACAGATAAGACCGATCTTTATCAGGGTCATAACTATCGCTACCACACTCCTGTGGTGTCCAGCGAACTGATGCAGCATCCAGCGCCTGGTCATCATCCAAGTCCATGGCAACGATGTCGTCCGCCTGGCCACTATTGGGTGACTGCCACAGCTCACACAGATCCGACTCGTCCTCGCATACACGGAAGATGCGGTTGTATCCATAATCCTTGCTGGGACCGCTTTCGTTATTGCCGGCTACGGCGATGACATTGACTCCATCACCAATCTCCCCTATCCACTGGGTGTCAACGCCCATGGTGTACTGATTACTGACCGACCAGCTCAAATCTGCTGTCGTCGCGAAGTTCGTTCCATCACCTTTGAACACTTTGACACCAGTCATCGAGCCCACCAGATCCAGAAGGCCATCTGCAGTGACATCGGTAATCGCAATGTCCATGGCGCGTGCAACATCCGGTATAACCGCTTGCCACGAATTTACGAGCCCGACACCACTATTTACATGGACCACACTCCAACCGCTGTCACTGGTAGGGTCGCCTAACGTCTCCCGTGAGGCTTCGGCCATCGCAAGGTCGTCATCGCCGTCAGCGTCAAAATCACCACCAATGCAACTCCATCCGGCACCGCCATACTCTCCGTCCGGATAACTTGCTGAGATCTTCTGCGGCGGCTCTTTGAGACCCGTACACTGATCACCATCGGCTTCGTTGATAAAAATCTCCGCTGTGTACCTGTTCTCACCGTCCACCGACTCGAAGTGCGTGGCGATGATGTCCGGGCATTCGTCGTTTGACAGGTAAAGCACGCAGACTTTGGTGTACATCTGTTCGGTCTCACTATACCAGGCATGCTCGGGTGCATGATCAGTCATACCAGGGGTGGTAAACGGTGCAAACGCATATTCCGCCTCGGAGCCGCGGTTATACAACACCACAACGGGCTCGAGTAGCATGGAATTCTCGTTCTTATCACTACCGTTGACAATCACCAGGTCATCAAGCCCGTCACCGTTGATGTCCGCCGCCACGGCATCGACCGGTTCCAGCAGATTATCACCTGCCTCAGTGCTGATCGGCAGAGATGCAAACTCCCCTTCGTTATCACAGCCAAAACACTCATCGCCAAAGAGCGCTTTGAGCAACGCAATTATCAGCAGAATGATTGCCAGCGGAATGAGCAATTTAGCCATGCAGCTGTCCTCCTTGCTGCATATTTTTTCTCACCACCTTGACCTCAGGTGCACTCCTCGCAAACAGACCCCTCTAGGAATATCCAGTAAGATTGCGCTTCTTTGCGCGTGTGCGGATTCTTTAGAATCAGTTGATACATTCCAGGCCCTGGAATCGTAACTGTGCCTTGAATGGTCGTGTCCCCATTCCCGAAATCGCCGAAAGTAGGAGGATCTCCCACGACCAATGTCGAAGCCCAAGTGATCTCGCAGTCTCGCTGCAAGTCCCAGAATGATATTTCAACATCCTCAGTGAGGTTCGCACCGGAGACAACAAACCCAAACTTTTTTAGATCAGAATCCTGAGGCTCGTAGTTGAAGAAATTGGCTCTGGCGATATTTCCTGGATACGCCGAAATCTGTGAAATCCTCATGTCAACTCCCTTTTCATCAGAGGACTTCAACATACTCCATGCTACAAGGTTTAACAAATTGTCCACTGCCACTCATCCGACTATGATTGGGTTATGAACTGGGGCGTGAACAACAATGCTATGCTCGGTCAGATTGCGGTGCATACACTCTATGTACACGGGCGTGACCGTTTGCAGATACGACAGGATGCTGTTCGTAACATCAACGCGCAAATCCATAAGGGCTTGGAATACCTCCGCGATCTAGAACCGAGAGCCAACCTTCATTTCAGTTATTCAACAGCCGAAGTTACATTGAATGAGAGAGGCTCACCTGGCAAGCGAGACCCTTTAACAGACGCTGCAGAAATTCAATGGCTGGAACCCGCCGTTCAATCTCTTGGCGCTGAAAATTACGAGCAATACCTGAGCGACATCGCATCTGAAGCCCGGGTAAACCAGGCGGTGTTGGTGGTGGTCAGTTCACTACCAAAACCTACCTCAGCTTACAGTACCGAGTGCAAGATCACGCTCGACCCTGGTGGAGCCGGTTACAGTCCATCCCTGCTTCACGTACTGTTTGTGCATGAGATGTGCCACGTATTCGGGGCTGCGGACGAACGCCCCGACTGTCATTGCGACACTCCGCATGGACTACTGCAAACTTCCCATGACAACTGCTACGTTTGCAACCCCAACCCCGAACCTTGTGTTATGGCCGCAAATTCGCTGCGCTTGTGCGCTAGCACACGCCACCAAATTGGGTGGGACTCAGCGCTCTTCGAAAAAAGAACCTAGAATTCAACCACACCTGGCGCGTGCAGCTCTAACCACCTTTTTGGCTGCTCTATACCGTGGATGTTTAATCTGCCTAGAGCGTTGCGTTGCAACTCTTTCTGTTCGGCTGTACCCGTCACACGACTCAACCCATAAGCCGCATAAGTTGCACTGAGGAACATCTCCTGTTCTGTGTAGGCTGCCCTCGCCTCAACGAATTTGTTAGTCGCCACGTCAATATCATCGCCCTTCAATGCAACACAAGCCTCCAGCATCGGAGCATGCGCTCCAGCGTATCGTCGCGGCACCTTATGCAACTCTGCGACGTACCTAGCAACATCTCCGACGGCTGCTCCGCTTTCTCGCAACGCTATTCGCGCACACAAATAGTAGTAATCGTTCGCAATCATCGGGACGCGTAGAAGCCTAGCGTTGGTAAATTCAGGCCTGAACATGTCTAACCTCGTTTTGGCCTCCTCGACTTTGTCTTCGTAAAGGTCACAACACGTTAACGCACGGAAGATGTAAAAATGTTGCATATGCTGATTATGTGTAGACCACAGTTGATCCACTTCTTCCGCTAACAATCTGGCGGTTACAGGATTACCACGCGCCAGCCATCCGTACGACAAATGTAGCTTAGCCGTTGCTATGGCATAGAAGTCACCGCGGTCTTCAGCACTCTGGAGAACCGTCTCGGCCAACCGGTTCATTGCCTGTAGGTCACCGAGTTCTTCGAGGCACCGAAGTTTGATCATGTTCCCGGTGTTCACTTCCCACTGACCGTCGGGTACCGTTGTCAGCGCATCGATGCCTTCAGAGCTTTCGTCCAACGCTGCTTGCCACTTGCCCCGCGACATATCCTTCTGGGCAGAGCTAATCAGAGAGCGCCCAAGAAACAGATTGTCACCAGTGCGTCGTGCAAGATCCTGCTCCCTAGACAACATGCGTGAGGCTACCGCTGGCAGTCCTTGGGCTGCCGACTCGATAACTTCTGCTGAGTTCGCTAGGTCCAGAGCCTTCAATATCCTGCGAGTATCACCTACCTTTAATGCGGTTAGCAGGGACAATGCCGCAAAGTACACACCACGGATGTTGTCCACCACATGGTAGCAGCGCGCCACCGAGTCCATAACGTCAAGCCTGACCAGTTGTCCACGAGGAACATCGCTCGGGTTGCGTTCTTCAAACGCCAAGCCACGCCGTGCAAGGTAGCCGATACAACGGACTACCCAGCGAAACGCCCGTCGCTGACCACTCGGGTTGGGGATACGGAAGTGTTGCAGTACAGGTTTGAGCAGACGCGAGGCCTGATCGAAATGTCCGCTAATCGCAAACTGGTACGCAGCGAGCCGCCGATATTCAAGCGATAGATCCGTATCAATCGCAAAAGATGCCGCCACTAAGTACGTTTCAGCACCCCGAGTTGGCTGCCCCGCCATCACTAGAGCCTCTGCCAGTCTGGGGTAAATATCGGGTGGCTGATCATCCCGCAATTGCAACGCACGTTCATAAAGTTGAACGGCGCTGCTGAACGCAAGCTTGGCAACCGCATCTTGGGCGGTTTTCATTAGGTACTCAAACGCCTCACTGGAAAGACCGGCTTCAGACGCATGTATATATAGCGCATTATAAGCATGGCTATTGCTGGCCTCGAGCGCCCGGAAAAGCTGTTTATGGTGATCTCGCCGCGTACTTGGGGTGGTCGCCCGCAACACGAGTTCACCCAACTGAGCGTGGTAGATTTCAATGTCCCGCTGTTCAGTCGTGGTGTAACGGATGAATCTCAGCTCGCTTAGTTGCAGGAAGTCCTCCACGAGAAACTCTTCTTCCATGACCGATTCAAGTACCCCCATCGAAAGAGGCACTTTGGCAATCGCTAGACACTGCAAGATTTTCTGCTGACTGGCTGTCAACCCGCCCACAATCGCTGCAGCGATATCCTCCTGAGTGGCATCGCCAATAGCCGGAGAAATCGAGTCCTGCGTCTTAACAAGAAGCTCAATCATGAACGGGAGCCCGTCTGCGTATTGGACGACCCCGTCCAGATTCGCCTTTGGCCTACCGTCATCCTCGCCTAGCAACGTGCCCAAACGACGAGACTCTTCGGCGCTAAGTCGCTGCAGCCGGATGAGCCAGACACTCGCCTGAGTTTCCTCGACGCTATTCAGCTGTTCCAACTGGGTCTGCGAATGTGCGCAGAACACAAACGACATATTTGGCGCGTCAAACCCGCCAATGATAGATTCCATCAGAACCCGGGTGTCAGCATCCGCGTAGTGGTAGTCATCCAACCACAGGACTACGCGCGTGCGTTCCGCGATACGACCAAGGAGCTCCCGATAGGCGTAAGTTCCCAGGCGCCTGACGCGGGAAGGTCCAACTCGCTCGAATTTCGGATGTGCATTCTGGACCAGACTTTCCGCAAAGACAGGAAACAGCCTGGTTAACGCTTCGCTGTGTCTGGGAGCCAGCGAAGCTCTTTCGGGATGAGCGTTCAGGAATTCAACTAATTGTTCGTTGATCGCTTGAATCCCCTTGAACGGCGCCATATCACCGGCGTGACACACCCCCTGAAGGATCAGCGTATCTTCTAACGAACTGAGATTGCGAGCAACTAGTCTGGATTTGCCCACTCCCGATTCACCACTTACGGCGACCACCTGAAGCTTATCGGTTTCCTGCGCCAGAACCTGATGGATTAATTCCAGCTCATTCTCACGACCGACAAAAGGCTTAAAATCCTGCTGCCAGGAATCCTCAACCGTAAGTGCCGACTTCAATCGGACATGAGTCGAATCCTGATTGGATCGATTGCAGGAAAGCAGTAAAGTGACAGCACTCTCTAGTTCCCGATCCAGCGATGCGCCCCCGGCTTGCAGAGCTGACAAAGCGGTCTGAATACAAGTCCCAAGGGCTTGCCAATCCTTCACCACACCACCCTCCTGCTCATTGTAGGAGTTGTGGAATCTCAGCAGGGTCTGCCCGGTATTCGAAACCTGTATGTGCCCTGGTAGAACCGACCCATGTACACAACCCATTGAGTGCAACGTCTGAATCGCGTCAGCGAGCTTTAGAGCGACATGTTTAATCCGCGAGCCGTCATTACCCAACATAGTTACGGGCTCTGAGTACAGTGAGTCAAAATGTGGCCAATCGCAGAATTCGGATGCAACCAGCATATGTTTTTCGCCTTTCAGCACGTGGTGTATTGTCTCGATTTCTGGGATCAAACTGGTCGCGTCCTGCGTCGTCAGATTTTCGAAGACAGCAGTCAGCGCATGGTCCAACGGTATCATACGCAACGTTACCGCACGCCCGGAGCGGCGATCGAATGCAGCAAATCGATCACCCATTTCACCGAACTGCTCTATAAGCCTATAGCGTTCGCGAATCGACGACTCAGAAATTTCGAATTCCGGTCGATCCCGTTTCACAGCAGTGTTCTTTAACCAGTCCAGTACCTGCTCGGCAGCGGAAGCTAGAGCGGATGAATCGATAACAACCGATTGCTTTTCCGAAAGCCCGAGACGTAACGCGTTCTGGAGCGGCGCATCATCCAGAATGATGCACAAAACCGGAATATCATTGTCGAGCGAGAAGCTCACCTCACTAGTGCAGGTCGCCGATTGCCGAGCATTTTCCGAATGACAATAGAGCACCGCGCTGCACGATTCGATCCTATCCGCCAGTTCACCCCGCCACTGGGTACCCGCGGCGATACCGTGGTCGTACCACAATCGCACGCCACTTTGATCCAACAAACTCAAGAGACCATTCAAGCGCGCAGTATCCGCGTGCGCGTATGACACAAACGCGTACGGATCGGGACCGTCATATAGTGAAAAATTGAATCTCGAGCTCAATGTGCGCCGGGTCCTTACACCTGATTGCCTCTTTTATATCACAAGACGAGCCAGCACAAGCCGCCATCAAGACAGGGGGACAGACGAATAAACTACGACGGCTCGAGCATGCAGTGCGGACAGCGAATTGCAAAACAGGGTTACGCTGCTGTACAAAGTCTTGGCGGTTCGCAATTAAACCTACTTGGCCAATCGGTGCGAGCGCAGGTACTCACCTTTTTTCGGTCAGAAATTCATTCTGACACAACCGCTACCTAAGGCGATTGTTCTAGACAACATTCTACCTATAGAAGTCAAGCGATCAACAGGCAATTGCCTCTCGCGCACTGCCGATTCGGCAATGCGGGTGCTAACAATCCAACTAACCAAGTTCCCTTCCGCCGTCTAGAGGATTGTTCTCGCCTATATTAAACAAGGATCTGCTAACGCAGTCTTCACCGAATCTGAAGAGATATAGCTCCGCCTGCTGGGCTAGAAGTAGGTAACTCCGAAGGAGTTACTCGCTGGTTAACAGTTATCAACTCGACCTAGTTCCCAAAACCGCCCCCCGAAAAAACCCATTCAACTCCCCCCGTCTCTCCCCACTACTCTCCTCCGGCCGCCCCTGCCCAGAAAAATTCTCGCCATGACGATCAAATTCCCTAAACACAAACTCATTAACAATGCGATTTTGCGGTCCCACGCCAAGCTCCGGCGTCTTCCGCTTGACCTCTAACAACGCCCTTACTTCACCCACAATCTCCTCCGGCGCTTCACCTTCTAACAGCTCCTCAAACGGCACCGGTGGAATACCTTTACCCGCCTGAATCCATCGAATAGCCAACAACGGCCGCAGCACGTAGAAGTACTTTTTCAACTTCACTGTGTCTTTATCCAAAAACTGCTGTGCATTTCGCCGTGCCATATGGCTGTAGTGGTAGCACAAGGCAATATCACTGATATGCGAACGCGTAAGTGCGCGCAACCGTGCCGCCGCATCGCCAATTTCCCGATACACAATCGGGCTACCTAACCATTCCAGCAACGCACCATTGGTTCTGGTGAACAAATGCAGCGCCTTCTTCAGATCCCAACCGTTGATATCAATCTCATCAACAATCGGATATTCAATCACATCACGGCGATGCTCCACATCGAACGACAGGAACCAATCACTGCGATGCACATATAAAAAGTGCACATCGTAATCCGAATCTGGCGAGGCAAAGCCCCACGCTCTGGAGCCAGACTCTGCGCAATAAATAATCTTTACGTCATGCTCCGCTTCGCAAGCATCCAGCCGCCGCAACACTTCTGCTTTTACTTCGTCTGAAACTGTCATCAAAAACCTCCTTCAGCTACCTGAAAACAAGGTATGCCTAACTCACGCCACATCTGCACAACGGAATCACGATCATCGAACACCGCAACTACGTGATCCATAAAGTCATACTTCACCGCCCACTCTCGCTTAAGCACGTCATCTGCACGGCTATCTGATGCTGAACGCATTAACAACTGGTGATAAGGCACCCGGTGCTTCTCTAACCAACCACGAGTTTCAAGCTCCGCCACATCGCTGCGGCCGCTCACTATCCATATCTCATAGTTCGCCTCGAAAAGCGCACGCAACACGTTCGCCACCGATTCGTTAGGCGGATCTAAGAGAGACGTTTTATTAAAGCTGTGCCAATCTCTTTTGTCGCCCTGCACAAGCGCACGGCGGTGATCCACCAACGCAAGCGTGCCGTCCATATCGAATACGTATCGATTCTTTTTAGTCGCCACGTTCTTCTCACCACTCAAGCGTTCGAACAAATCGAAGTCGGAGCAGTAGAACTACTCCGGCTTCAGTTTCACTAACTGGCCCATCACGCCCTCTAATCCGTTATAGACATTGAGCGAGTTGACACGTGATGTCACGTTTTCCAATGCCTCCAGTTCTTTCAACCGGGCCATCATTGGATTGCCTTCCAACTGCCGTGCCGTGTTGGCAAGTGCTCGTACACTTTGCGTCTCGTCCCGGCGTCGAATCGTGTTAGCTTCGGCGAGTTTTTCCGCTTCTACCACCTGATTCAAGGTGGTTTTCATCTCGCCAGGTAGGATGACATCTTTGATGCCAATCATGGTCACAAGTACGCCGACCTTCGCCAGTTCTGCAGACACGTCCGCTTGCACCTCATCACTGAGCTTCGTCTTGTCCGCAAGCAACTCATCGTGTGTTAACACACCGATCACACGACGCAGCGCAAACTGCACCACACGGTAGGCAAAACCCACTACATCGGGCGTTGCCACCACCGCTTTTAACGGCTCGATGACGCGATATTGCATCGAGGCATTAGTTCGCAACGACACACGATCACGGGTCAAGGTTTCTTGGCCGTTGATCTCGATCTCTTGCACGCGTTTGTCTACCGCCAGTGCTTTTACATCGCGGCCGATTTTCCAAAAAGCATATCGACCGGGTTGCAAGGTTCGGTTCACTTCACCATCCACCATTAGAATGGTCTCGAAACCTTCATCCACGCTCACTGGTTGGATGGCCTTCTGCAAGGAACCCAAGTTCATCTGATCGCCGCTGCGGTTCACCGCCTGAATCCAGGCTTTGGGTACTTCTACCTCATCCAAGATGTCCATGGTTTCAACATCGACTTGTTGAGCATCACGCCATACGGCCACCACCTCACCAGGTAGCACTAAGCGCCGCGCCATTTTATTAACGGACACCAACCCCACTTCACGATCGCCCACAACAGTCATTTCAAGCTGGGCGGCCAAGGCATCACCATGGGCTTCCATCAAGTACCGCGCATTAGGCAGCGTGCATTCCACCTCGCTAATATCGAAGCTCATAAATTGTGAGTGTCGTAGCCGTTTCCAAAAGCGGTACTTGTCAGGCATTAACAGGCCCTGGAAGTTACCGTCACGGAACCACAACACGCGTTGATTTTCTGCGATTCGCACAGTTTTATAAAACATCATGTGCATATCTCCAACTCTATAAATATTGAGCAGCGCCCTGCCTAGATTGTTCGCGGCTTCGCCCAAACTTTGGCAGCGGCAGCAATTCGGTACTGCGACCTTCCATCGTTTTAAGCCAAGCGGGCGGCAATCAGGCCGCGAAGGTCATCAACCTCGCCTTAAACCGGCACTAACCTCTATATAGAAGCAGTACGAATCTAAATTGCGGCTGAAGACATTCACACACAAGCGCTCTCCGAAGAGCGGCGCCAGTGTGGACGCTGCAGTTTTTCGAAAAAGACCGAAGTCTCTTCAATGGGGATTCGAACCCCGAGCCTTTTGGGCATTACCACTCCTCTCTAAGAGGTGCTTGTCCAGGATTCGAACCTAGGACCGATCTATTCTTCTTGCGAAGAAGTAGATTGCTCTAACTATCTGAGCTACCAAGCATTGGTTTCAGCCGTCTATCGGTACAACTGATCGTTGCCAGCCTGGACTCACGAGCCAGGACCGTTGATAGAACTGCCGGTTTTCCTCTCAGACTAGCGGATCAGTGCTAAGCCCTGAGGGATTTTTATATGCACCTGATCTTTGCCTTGTGCATCTTTCTGTTCGTTTACCTCAAATAATGAGGTACCCAATATTTGCTCGATCACCTGCATATTGGTTTTGGTGTGGTCGCTGAGCTCGCCAGTAACAAACTCACCGCCTTGTCCAAGTACCATGGGGACCAATAATTGATCCGCTAAGTGTTCACCCACCGGGTGGCTACCTTGCTGGTATTTCTTTACCTGGCCAATGGCGCGGCCGGCCACGCGTTCGGCGGTGACACCGATTGTGCCCACCGACTCAAACACTTCGGTCACACCTGCATACTCACAGCGAAGCGACAATATGTTGCCCGGCCCAGGCGACGTCACTTTTTCGACGTCTAGTTCGTCACTAGTCCATCCGAGCTTTCTGGTCACTCTTTCAAGCTCCCGTTCGGCAACATGAACCGGTAAATTACAAAACTTGGCCACTGCTTGCCGGGATACTAAATTTCCACGCTCCAACATGACGAACGGATTGCGCTCAGCCCAAGGCTGCACTGTCACTCGCCAACTCCCACCACCGTTTGGGTAAAATCCGTGTTGCTCTAAATTCGATTCAACACTCAATCCCATACGCTGCAACGCAGGCACAAACACAAGCTCAAAGAAATCCACACTCGGCGCCATACCGTTGTGTGTACCGCCTTGTACATGTACTGAACTTGGCCCATCGGCTAACGCAAGCGCCGGCAAAATGGTCTGCATCAGCAACGTGGTTGATCCAGCAGAGCCAATCGGGAAACCGTAATCTCCCGCCCGAATTGTGTTCGGAGTAAACGCTACCTGCGTGGATCCCAACTCATCACCCACCACTGTGGCTGCTGATATCGCCGTAGCCGCACGCAACGCGGCCAAATGCTGACGCAATAAGCCGGGTTTATTCCGTCCTGCCCGAATATTCTTAACAACAATTGGCTGACCCGTGCACATAGACAAGGTCAGTGCCGTGCGGAAGATTTGTCCGCCGCCTTCACCCACCTGTCCGTCTATTTCTATCGTTGTCATGTCAATTCTCTTTGTTAAATGTCGGCTAGTGGAAATCCAACTAGCCTTTCACACACACGATCTGCTTCAAGGTATACACCACCTCTACCAAATCCTTCTGCGCAGCCATCACGGCGTCGATGTCTTTATAAGCCGCCGGTGTTTCATCAATCACACCGGCATCTTTACGACATTCCACCCCTTCAGTAGCTTTCACGTGCTCATCCAAGCTCACTAACTTTTTCGCCTTGGTGCGCGACATCACCCGCCCCGCGCCATGGCTACAGCTACAAAAGCTCTCTTCATTACCCAATCCGCGGACAATAAAAGAACGAGCCCCCATGCTGCCAGGGATAATGCCCATCTGGCCTTTCTGTGCCGACACCGCACCTTTGCGGGTTACTAACACTTCCTTGCCGTAATGAGTTTCACGGTTTACATAGTTGTGGTGACAGTTCACTGCTTCTAAACGGGCCTCGAAAGGCATGTTTAACTCACTGCGAACGGCGTCAATCACCCGCGCCATCATCACTTCACGATTGATGCGTGCGTAAGACTGTGCCCACTCCACCGCTTCTACATAGTCCGCAAATCCATCACTGCCTTCTGGCAAATACGCCAAGTCTCTATCTGGCAACTGAATCTGGTAGCGCTCCATGTCTTTGCGCGCTTGTTCGATGAAGTAGGTACCAATCCGGTTACCCACCCCACGCGAACCGCTGTGCAACATGAACCACACCGAATCCGCCTCGTCTAAACAGATCTCGATAAAGTGATTGCCGGTTCCCAAGGTACCCAAGTGCACCAAGTTGTTGGTGTTCTTTAATACCGGGTGCTTGTCGCAAAGCTCAGTGAACTTGGCGGACAAACCTGTCCAGGCAGTCAACACATCATTAGGTGCATCACCCCAAGCACCCTTATCTCGACCAGAACGTCGACGTACCGAGCGCCCATGCGGGACCGCTGCTTCTACAGCGGTGCGCACCCCGCTCAATTTATCGGGTAAGTCACTCGCGACAAGGCTGGTGCGTACAGCCATCATGCCGCACCCGATATCCACACCTACCGCGGCTGGAATCACCGCTCCAACCGTCGGCACAACACTGCCAATGGTGGCGCCTTTACCCAAATGCACATCCGGCATCACCGCAATCCACTGATGGATGAACGGTAAGCTCGCGATGTTCTGCAACTGGGCTCGCGCTTCTGGCTCAAAAGCAACGCCGCGGGTCCAAGATTTGATGATCGCGTTGGAAGCCTGCGTTACCTCGTAGCTAGGTGTTTCGTTGGTTTGTGCTTCGTTCATGTCGATTTCCATCGGTCTTTGTTTCTGGTTGTTTATTTCTACTTGCCTAAGGTATTGCCAGGAATGTGCCAACTTTTGGCCCGGAGGCCGAAAACACCTAACTTACTGTATTTATTATATATTTAAGGCCACGAACCAGTTCGTAGAATTTGGGCGTCATATCTAATACTATCTTTTTAGATATTCTAGGATTTATTTTGATATGAAAACTGTTGCAATCAGCATGCTCGGCACCAACCTAGACCGCCGTGGCCACGGTGCCAAACGCTGGAACAGCTGGCGCCCCACGGTTTCCCTATGCCAGCACGACGATCTGCTGGTGGATCGGTTGGAACTGCTGTTCGAGAAGCGTTATCAATCCTTGGCCGACCAGGTAACACAAGATATTCGCACGGTTTCCCCGGAGACCGAGGTTGTACAGCACATCATTCGGCAAGACGATCCTTGGGATTTTGCCAACGTTTACGGGGTGTTGCGCACCTTCACCGACGACTACCCCTTCGATACGGATAAAGAACGCTACCTGGTGCATATGACAACGGGCACCCATGTGGCTCAGATTTGCTGGTTCTTATTAACAGAAGCACGTTATGTGCCGGGTACGCTGATACAGACGTCCCCGCCGGATACTCGCCCGAATAAAGATGAAGGGCCAGTTGGTAAGTATCACCAGATTGATCTAGATCTTTCTAAATACGATCAGATCGCTTCTCGCTTTCGTATGGAGCAGTTGCAAGGCACTGAGTATTTAAAGCAGGGGATTAAAACCAAGAACAAAGCCTTCAATGCGATGATTGAACAGATAGAGAAGGTGTCTATTCGTTCTAGCGAACCTATTTTGTTGACCGGCAGGACGGGTGCCGGGAAATCGCAACTGGCAAAGAAGATATTCGATCTCAAAAAGCAGCGGAAGCAGTTTGCTGGGAAATTCGTAGCGGTGAATTGTGCGACGCTGCGGGGCGATGCAGTGAGTTCCACACTGTTTGGACACACTAAAGGTTCTTATACAGGTGCCACATCAGACAGAGCCGGGCTGCTGCGAGAAGCCGATGACGGCTTGTTGTTTCTCGATGAAGTCGGTGAACTGGGTGTAGAAGAACAAGCCATGTTGCTGAACGCCATCGAGACAAAGCAGTTCTTTCCGTTCGGTAGCGACACTGAAGTAAGCAGCAACTTCCAGCTAATTGCCGGTACCAATCAAGATCTATGGGCCATGGTGGACGCCGGTGAGTTTCGCGAAGACCTGATCGCCCGGCTGGATCTTTGGACCTATAACCTGCCTTCTCTTAAAGAACGTATCGAAGACTTCGAACCCAATCTGGAATTCGAAATTGACAAAGCGCGCGAGCGACTGGGCACCATGATTCGATTTAGCAGCGAAGCTAGAGCCAGATATATCAAGTTCGCAAAAGAAGATGCCGAGTGGCGAGCCAATTTTCGCGACTTAAACTCTAGTGTTACCCGGATGGCAACGCTGGCAGACGGCGGTCGGGTATCGCTTGCTGAGGTGAACAATGAGATTGGATTGCTCAACACGCGATGGCAGCGCGGCAAGTCTGGCGATATAAACGCGCTGCTCAGTGAATTTCTGAGCGATGAGGCACTCGCTGACATCGATCTTTTTGATCGCGGCCAACTGGAAAGCGTAATTCGAGTATGTCGCGAATCGAAATCAATGGCGCAGGCTGGGCGGCGATTATTTCAAGCCTCTCGACTCGCAAAAAGTTCGAGCAACGACTCCCATCGAGTGAAGCAATATCTGGACAAATTTGGTTTGGACTTTAGGCAGATTTAGTCCGATTGAACTTCCCCCGTTTGCATCATAGCGAACATTTCTGTATTTCTTTACCGTATGAACCACCGCCCATTCGCCGCCTACAAGGGAGAAGATCCCTACATATTCGCAAGCTACGCTCATGTAGATGCCGAGCGGGTTTTCCCTTTGCTACTTGCACTAAAGCAAGACGGCTTAAACATTTGGTACGACGAAGGCATCGAACCAGGCTCTAGCTGGCGGGCCGAGCTAGCAGATGCGATCAAAGGCTGCGAGCGGCTTTTGTTCGTTGCGTCTAGCACATCCGCTGCCAGTGCAAACTGCCAACGTGAAGTCGAATACGCGCTATCCAACAACAAATCCGTATCCGTCTGCTACTTGGAAAACGCTGAGCTACCAAACTCATTGGAATTCGCCCTGGGAGGCTTGCAAGCCGTCGTTGCCGATCACTATCCATGGGAGACATTCACAGAGAAAGTATCGGCCCAATTGCGCGGCGAGCGCTTACAGACGATCACACCCCACGCGAATACCGCACAGCGCTCACAGAAGGCCACACGTTGGCTACTCATCGGATTGATCGCCGCCATCAGCCTGTGGGCTGGCACTCAGTGGTTGGGGCAAAACTCACCGCCCACCACTCCACCAACCACGCCAGATATCCGACCAAGCATTGAAAACCCCGCGAAGGTGGCGGTGCGACCAATATTCAACGCATCCGGTACCGAGGAACTCAACTGGCTGGGTGAGGGCCTGGCTAATCTGCTGCGAGACAATCTTTCCGCCTCAGCCTACGCCGTGGTGGTGTCTGCACCGAGTTGGAACAACGTCGAAAAAGAAAACGCATCAGAAGAAGAAATATTTCGCGCCGCGAAGGCCATGGCGGTGGATTTTATTGTCACGGGGTATGTGATTGAGGATCAGGAGGATTTGTTACTTAGCGTGCGCGTGACCAACCTGCGTGCCGACGTGGATATCATGTCGCAATCATTTGCTGCGCTTAGCCCACAATCGCTGGTGGGCTCGTCCGATCGGATTACCATGATCGCTAAGCAGAGCATGAAGATTCCAAGGGAGACAGCGTTGGAAAGTCTATCCGCGGACTTCTATGTGGAGAACTTGGCCGCGTACGAAGCCTACATAAACGGCTTGCGCCAATTTAATGACTTCGATTACAACAAAGCCGCCAAATCCATGCAGGTGGCACTCGACATCGCGCCAGATTTTCAACAGGCCAAATTTCGCCTAGCTAATATTCAAGCCACACAGAGCCAACTGGCAACCGCTATTGCGACCTTGAAATCCATTCCTATCGACGAACGCATGAGTGAGCGCGAGCGGGTTTACGTGCAGGCAAATTTGGCCATGCTAGAAGACAAGCAGCCAGTTGCTCAGGAACTGCTACAAACTTACCTCGTAAGTAATCCTTACGATGTAGAGGCGCAGCACTTCTTGGCTGAGTCGTTCTACCGCGCTTACCAAGAAGACAAGGCCATCGACATATTGCAACGGCTCACCGTGCAAGAACCTAAGAACCATCATGTTTGGGGTGCTCTTGGCTATATGTTGATGTCGCTGAACAAGCTTGCCGACGCTCGGGTAGCGATTCAGAAATACGCTGAACTAGCCCAAGACAAAGCGAATCCATGGGAACTATTCGGCACCCTAGAATTGCGTAGCAATAATCTTGAAAAAGCGACTGAACATTTTGATCAGGCGCTCACGCTCGACAGCAATTACACCAATGCCAAGCTCGGCTTAGCTCGCACAAAAGCCCTGCTCGGCAACTACAGCGAATCGAAAGCACTGTTGGCCTCTATTCGATCAGATCAACAAGAAATACCCCGAAATCGCATCGATGCCGCGATGGATTTGGCCTCGTTGATCCGCGCTGAAGGTGGCGCCGAGCAAGTGCAAGACCAATTCCAGGATATTCTTGATCTGATTAAGGAAGAGCATCGGCGTGTAAGTCTGATGTGGTCTTACATTGCGAGCGCTGCTTTAGAGGTTGACGACTACAAGGCGGTATCGAAAGCGTTAGAACACGCCAACGATACTGCACCCCAGGGCGGGGTACCGACTCGCTACTTGTTTGTTCGTGGCCTAATGCAAGTTGACCAAGGCCAATTTGAAGAACTTGTTGATACGGTAGAGGCGATTCGTAGTTATGCGCTGCCAAAGGACAATCCGGATAGAACTGAACACAAGGCGATTGCTTATCTTCAAGGCATAGCTGCATTACTGCATGGCGACGCAACCCAGTCTGTGGCACTGATGCAGCGCGCGGTAGATTTGGCAGGTTACGAATACGCAATCTATCAACTCGGTTTGGCTCACGCTTTAAATGCTAGCGGCTCTACAACCCAGGCCCTTGAATCAGCCCGCAAAGCAGCCGCAGAGCGAGCTAACTACTTGTCTGGCGAGGTCAGGTTAGATCTAGAAATCTATCGGCGCCAAGCGCGCGAGTTAGAAATATCGTTACTTGAGAAGATAGGCAAAAAGCAGGAAGCTGAAAAAATCCGCACACTCGTACAAGACACATGGGGTGGTGACGGTTGATCGTCACCACCCCGTTAGCACCGGTAATGCTTATCGCGGTATGCGTATTACCGATCTAGAGGTACCGTCGCCATCCTGGCACCCGTTGGACACGCCATCACCATTTAGATCGATGTAGTGCATATTGATGTTGTTGTCTTCCGGACACTCAAAATCGTCTTCTTCAATTGAGAGTGATTCTCGGGGAATCAAGTTAAGGCGCCGAACCGATTCATTTGATAACAATGTATAAGGGCTCGTACCTAGGGTTAGGTCTCGAGCAGTGAACCTTCCGTCACCGTTATTGTCATCCACAAAAGACGGCGCCGTACCTTCCACCACCACGGCTCTAATCTCTACTTCATAAGGGCCAGGCAATAAATCAATGAGGGCCTGGGCATACTCTGCAGCACTGGTAATACCTGTCAATGAGAAGGTTTCCAATGGTCCATCTTCAATCTGACGACCAATCACTGGATTAGGAGCAACCGCAATTCCCCCTTCAGGAATGACATCGCTCAAATCGAAATAGCTGAAGGGCTCTAGCAACCCGCGCGGCACCGGCATATGAGCGATGATCGAAGGTCGCCCTCTTCTGTCAGATAGCTCCGTGGTGACAGTCGAGATAAACCCTGCCATGTTGCGTATACGGGTGTTGTCGTAGTTACGATCCACATCGAAAATTCTCGATGGCCCAATGTTAACCATCACAACCAACGACGGTAGATCATCATCTGCCCCAAAACCATAGCAGTCGATCCAGGCTCCCTCTGCTCCCATATATGGTGCGATACCGCCCGTGTCTGGTCCAACCGCACGCACCAAACCGGGTGGATTAGGAAATTCAAAATTCACATGCGCTTTATTCGACTCATTGAATGTCAATGAACCACCTAGCACGTGGAACCAATCGGTGTCGATTAGTCGATCGGCCGCATCACCTAAGCACGTGGTTGACTCATCTCGACGGCTCGGCCTATCGTCCACGTCATCGTCGTAGACGATGAATGTTTCGTCTGCGCCACCCGGACAAATATCGAGGGGTACATCTGCACCGTAGGGATTTGTGTGGCTGAGGTCTAAGCAGTCATCCGGGTCGTCGATGATCAGTATTTTGTAGTCAGGCCTACCCGCTAATCTTTGCTTAACGTCAAAGAATCCAACACCTTCTCTGGCTTTGACCTGAAAAGCCAAAGTCCAACCGGACTCCAATAGCAGTGGCGTCCCTTTTGGTTCTTCAATTCTTAGGATAAGTGGTCGTCGATCACTGGACTCCGCTGCCCAGCCGGAAGACGCAGCAGATACTGCAATTAGAAAAATTAGAAACTTACTTGTTTTTAACATTTGCCTCTCCTTTGGCTTTGTTGTGTGTGACTCCGTGTCACTAAGCGGTCTATCCAAGACACTAGCTGGCTATCCTTGTCTCTCAGAACATTGTAGAGATACAAAACCCCAAAAATCAAGAGCCCAGTTTAATCCTTAGATGGCCAGGCAATCACCCACGATTTTGGCTTATGGGTCCACTAGTATGGCATGCGGGATATGACATAGTATGCCTTCCCACCATAAGCTAAACAGCCAAAGGACGACTTGTGACCCGCAGTTTCTGGATCAAATCACACCTCATCACCGCCTCATTTTTCGCGCCGATTTTGCTACTGATCGCCTTATCCGGCGGGCTGTATTTGGTAGGTATCAAAGGCTCGGTGGACACAACAAACATCTCTGCGCCAGCAGACGCGCGCCTAGACTTAAAATCCCCTTCCCTCGAGCAAGACGTTCGCTCCCTATTCGACCAGTTATCAATTGAGCACGACTTTGAATACCTGCGCGCAGGCGGCAATGCGATAACTACTCGGCCCACCTCTCGTACTTACTACGTGCTAAAACCATTGGCCACTGGTGTAGAAATCACCCGCAATGTACCAAACCTACAAAAACGCATGATCGAACTGCACAAGGGTCATGGTCCAGGTTTGTTTAAGAATTTCCAAAAAGCCACAGCAATTGCATTGCTGCTTATTCTGGTTAGTGGCGCTTGGCTAGGACTCTCGTCAACGGGCCTGCGACAAAAAACCATCGCAACCATGGGCGCTGGCCTGGTGACTTTTCTAGGTTTTGTTTTCCTGACATAGGGTTTCGCAAGGGCTTGGCTGCTGAGTAGCCCACCCAGTGCCAACATGCTAACTTAGCGCCTTCTCACATTACTGCGAACAAGACCACCGCTCATGCCCGAACAACGCTTAGTTATCCGCCGCCCCGACGATTGGCACGTACACTTACGCGACGGAGAAATGCTCACAGCAGTTGTGCAGCACACGGCACATCAGTTTGGCCGGGCTATCGTCATGCCCAATCTGGATCCACCCATCACTACAGTTGAGCATGCACAAAGCTATCGCGTCCGCATTCTTGCCGCGTTGCCGGAAAACGTGGACTTTGAGCCACTGCTTACCGCTTATTTAACCGATACTATTTCAGCAACAGAAATTGCAACGGGTTATGCGCAAGGTGTGTTTGCAGCCTGCAAGCTGTATCCGGCCAACGCCACCACTAATTCTGATCATGGCGTTACATCCGTCTCTTTGATCAACGATGTGCTCGAAACTATGCAGCGCATCGATATGCCTTTGTTGATCCATGGAGAAGCCACTGCAGCAGAGGTAGATGTGTTTGATCGTGAGGCCGTGTTTATCGAAACTGTGTTGCAGCCGTTGCGGCAGGACTTCCCGGAATTGCGAATAGTGCTCGAGCACATAACCACTAAAGACGCAGTGGATTTTGTGCTAGCGCAAGGGCCCAACCTAGCAGCCACTATTACACCGCATCATCTCGAGATTAATCGCAACGCCATGTTCGAAGGTGGCATGCGACCGCATATGTACTGTCTGCCGACTGCTAAACGTGAACTGCACCGGCTTGCCCTGCGCACGGCGGCGACCTCGGGGAATCCAAAGTTTTTCTTAGGTACCGATTCGGCGCCGCACACCAACGCGGACAAAGAATCGGATTGTGGATGTGCTGGTATTTTTAACGCACCTTATGCACTAGAGGCTTACGCCAAGGTGTTTGCAGAGGAAAACGCGCTGGACAAACTCGAGGGCTTCGCATCGGAACACGGGCCGGTGTTTTATGGTTTACCGGTTAATGAGGCTAGAGTAGTTTTGAAGAGGCAGTCGTTTGAGGTGCCGGAAGGGTTGCAAGTGGGTGGAGACGTACTGCGGCCGTTTCATGCGGGCGCGAGTCTTCCTTGGCGGTTTGTTGGGCCAGAGTGATATTTATTGTCGCTACCCTCATGTAGATTCCGAGCAAGCTTATCCTTTGCAGGTCGTCTTAAAGCCAAGTGGGTTGAACATTTGGTATGACGAAGGCACAGAACCCGGTTCTAGCTGGCGAAAGCGATGGAGAGTGGTGAACGTTTGTTATTTGTTGTATCTACCACATCAGCCGCAAGTGCAAATTGCCAGCGTAGGTTTTGGTATGCACTGTCAAAAGACAAGCCCATATCGATCTTTGCGAATTTCTCTATTTCGGTGTCGACTCATTGCCTTAGTCCTGTACCGCCCTGTATTCAATATGCATACCTGTTGGCCTAAGGCTGTCCTTTAATTGTTTCAACCCGACACGGTTGGTATCGGATCCGTCATTGATCAGCACGTTCGGTTGCTGCCCGGCCAGATATGATCGGCGAAGATAGTAACTAAGACCGTTGAACTCAAAGTTATTCTTCACGTCAAAATAACAACCAGTGCTCGGAGATATTTCCCCACCCAACGAATACCCGCACATCTGTCCGTCGATATAGACCGCCTCGCCATGCAGATCTCGATTTGGCAACAGACCGAGAAAATCCAACGCGCGTGCGCTGGTGGAAACACCACCCGATGTGCCGAAGCGCTCGTGATGCTGTCTCCCCCAGTCATCTAGCAGGGTTCTACAATCAGCTAAATGATCATTACCAAGTGCCACCACCTGTACATCCGTTAGCTTCTCAACCAAAGCAATGTTACGCCGTAAAGTTCTAAAACGCCGACCACTAATGTCGCCCAAATCTACCGGCGCATACATATACTGAGCACGTCGCGGCTTAAGATTCACATGTGCAAGTTCTCCAACTGCCGGAGCATCCTTTTCGTCGATTCGCATCACCGAGGCACCGAAGTTACGATTAAAATCGTTAGCTCTTTCTATGCAGCGTCTTAACACAGATGGGTTCATGGGGGTTGGGGCCAGCAGAATATCTAATTTCTCTACTGACCTCTTTTTTCGCAACAAAAATAGACAAACAGAACCTTGATCTTCATGTATCAGAACTCTGCTGGTTGGTTTGCTTCTGGCCAAAAGATAAGGAAAGTAGTAACCCCAACCTATTTGGTTACCAACACCGACCGCGGCTTTGAACCGGCCTAAGTCGTTTTCGTTGAGATCACTCAATCCTTGGAGTGCATCTGAGGAAAGCGTGGGTGGCTTCGATAGCAATAGGTTCAAATCATTTAACTCCGGAAGTACTTCTTCATCGAGATAGCGTCAATGGATTTTTCTGCTGGCACACCCAAAGCGAGTGCTGTCGCGAAGGCGATGAGTGTTTCCTCCATGTTCGGCGGATGGTCGTGCAGATGTACTGCAAAGGTGACTCGACAGCCGCTGCGAATTTCAACAAACAATCCTTTCCTGGCAGGTACAATGCGCACCAACGAACCGCCACTACTGACGTGTTGATGGCCAAGTGTTTGCTTGAAAGAGGTTCCGATGCTGGCATCCACAAAGATATATTTGCTTGCTCGCGATGTACCGATGAGGTCCATCGCCATAGGGTGTTGCACACTCATTACCACCACACCTTGCGCACTGGTCTCAGCAACCATTAGCGCGGCAGATGAGTAATCGACTGATTGTTCTGGTGCAATTGCGACTGCTACAGCGCACTGGTCCATCTCCAAGCCGCGCCGCAATATTTCTTGATCAGTTTTCACGTTCACGAATGCTTCAACTCGCGGCTCAGACAATACATAACGTACCGCACCTTGCCTACCCATGGAGCTTGCCAAAACGGGTGCACCAGAGATGAATGCATTTCCTGCTCTCGCCAACCCCACTACCTTACCGGCAGCTCGCAGAGTACTTTCAATCGCACTGTTCACTTTGACGCTCTGATTGCCAAAGATAATCGCCATTGGAAGAGGTGTGTGGCCGCACAGTAACTCCATACTTTCTCGACTAAAGCGCCTTATCCGAGCCCCATAGTTCGGCAGAATGCATGGCGAAAAATCAACGTTTGAAGTCATCCGGACGATTTCAAAACCACTTTGTTCCGGGGCACAACGAATGTTCCCCGACAGCAACTCTACCATTAGAAAGCGATCGCCAAAGGTCTGGAAAATCTGTGCCAAGAGAATCTTAAAGTCTGGATGAACAAGAGACGTAATATTACAAAAGTATTCACTGCTATCACCTCGTCTTTCCAGTACTTCAGCCACACCTAATACTGATTTCGAGATACCGTAAATGCGGTACAGGCGTACCTTCGGACTCCCAGGTTCTAACTGCAGAGCCGAGCTAGTGGAAAACTGCACGTCGTCGTCTAGCTCAAAGTCATCCATTGTGTTTGTCGTAATCGGACAGATAACACGTTGGTTGACCCCTTCGCCTATTCGTACATAGGCATTACCCATGGACTCCGCTTGCACACCACATAGTTTTGTAAGATGCATTTGAACTGCCACCGGTCCGGGTAAGCGGGATCGTCTATACTTCTCCAACAGCTTTGTCTTGCAGTTGGCGACATCTAATTCTTTTTTGCGAAACTCCTCCTGCATCTTTGTTGGCAACACGGAAAGTGTAACGGCAACCGCCAGACGAGCTGACAACCGCGAAATGGTGGGTGTTTGAGTAGACCACAGAAACTCATAACGCTGCTCGTCAGAAGTTTTCTTAAGGCTGCTCCATTCAATTGGGGCCTGGTAGCGCATGGCGCGCCTTACCATGTTGTCGATAATACCTAGACTGACGAACAGTAGGTTCACCAGATCTTGCTCAGGTAGCTGCAAAAACTTTGACCTGATTTCGTCCGCCCAGTAATGTTGCTTCGGAATCTTAGTCAGGTTTTCGGCCACCTCCGTAAGCGCATCAACCAGACTTTCTAGCGCATCACTTCTACAATCCGCCAATCTGAATTTGGCATAACCACGAAGGTCAACTTTCTGTCGGATCACCGAACTTCGGTAGTAGACATTACCCCCATTAAATACCTTGCTGCCAGCGAGGACACGATAGTTTCGTTTCGTCTCTTGAACACTACGATTGACGGCCACTTTCAAGTCACTTCTACTCACCCCAAAACTCCTGTTATTCTTCATTCAACCAAGAATATGGCCCGTTACTCGTGTGCCAGTTCTCGAACTCATTCTGTACGCGAATCAACGAACGCGTTGTGACCTCATTGCTAACATGATTTCTAGCACACTGCCGTTTCCCGCAATCTCCCCACGATATCTGGTCCATCACAGCACCTTCGTTATCCGTCAAAGACACCACATCGCCGTCGTTGGTTAAACTAAGAGTTCCATCGAACAAGGCAGTTTGACTATCCAGCGAAAGGCTGGGTAATTTCGGAACTCCGCCGCCAAACACAATCAAGCTAGCTTTCGGTGCTATTTCACTACCGATCGGAAATACATGTCGAACTCTCTCGGCATCGGACAGTGCCCACCCCGCGATGCATGCTGATTCGTCGCCTTTATTGGTCACGCTAATAAACTCATCGTCTTGCGCATCGCGAACGCCGTCTCGATTGGCATCGCCATGTTGGTTGTTCGGTGGATTGATCAATAACTCGGTAATCAATAGGTTGGAATTATCACTTGTTAGCTGACAAGGATTGCGCGAGGCGAACAAATAGTAGGCCGCAGAATCCACCAACTGGCGAGCCTTATGGCGTGCACGCGATACTGTGTTAAATCGCCAGTTAAACTCGAGACCAGAGTTACTAGCCTCAGCCATCCCCATTTCAAAATAGTTGCGACCGCGTTGCAAACGATTGTTTCCCTGCGCCATCGCTTCTTCGGTACCCCTAACCAGGCGATCCAACTCCGGCGTCTCAGTATCGTATTCTCCAACAAGTATAGTCAGAGGCTTGGCGAACAATTTGGCCTGACTTACCGGTTCAACCGGCTGGCCACCTAACCCATAAGGGAAGGCGTAGTTGCTGCCAGGTCTACTAACTGGAAGGGTGTACCAACCGGCATTAGCCGCCACAGCTCCTAGCAAACGCGAATTCGGCATATAAGTAACGAAACGATGCGTTAACTGCGCGCCAGCACTGTGACCAAACATGAAATAACCAGATTGCCGCCCTCCTAGTGCGTTTTTTACTAGGTCAAATATTTGTTCGATGAGCTCAAAATGTTGTCCTATACGGTCTTCATGACCTATGCCGAAGCTGTAGCTTTGATTGGACGGGAATTGTGATTTGGGGAAGTGAGGTACTAGAACAAGTGCACCGTAACGCTCGGCAGCCGATGTTGCCAGCGCAAGGTACCGTTCAGCATCACGGCTAGCCCCATGCATAACGAACCAAATAGGACCGGAGCGACTATCGAAATGCGAACTCCGATAACTTAGGAGCGTCAATGTATTCTGGCCTTGTAGCGGAATATTGAACTCACCATGACCGATCAATAGAGCATCGAGACCCGGTGCCTTCAATGCCTGCCTCTGCTCGTTCTCAGTCCCACAGGCCAAAGAAACAACCAGCAAAATCGTAAACAAAGTGCCCCTTAGATAATTCATTGATCGGATTGCAACTTGGGTTGGCGGGCGCGCTGTAACGGCACCACGCTAACGGATTTCTGAACTTCAGTTTCGATGGGCATTTCATATCGCTGCGCGGCGCACTCGACAATGCGAGCGATCAGTGTCGCAAGGCTATAACCTGATGCCTCAGCAGCCAGCACAAAGGATCCGCGCCGGGCCATAATGTCTACGTTTCTAACATCGACAACGACAATTTTTCCACTTTTCGAGATACGCATATCAATTCTTGCATAGTCTCGACAAGCGGCTGCGTTGAATGCGAGGCAGGCAACTTCATTCAGTTTCTCTACAAGCGTTTCGTCTAGATCGGCAGGGCAGATTTTTTTCTTGCTCACGTATTCTAACGGCGGAAGACACTCCAAATTGTGATTTCCGATCACCCCGATGCGCACGTCACGTCCCCGAACCACACGCTGCACAAAAGCATCTTGCTGATACTCTGTCCAGATGTTCGCAATTACCTGCCTTAGTTCATCTGAGTCTCGCACAACGACTTTTCGGCCATCCGGATCAAGCCGCGGTGAGACCTCTAACGGAAATCGGTACTCAGCATCTCTATGGGTGGGAAAGGCCAACTGAAAGCCCGGAACGCGTAAGTTAAGGGAGTTAAGAGCGGTATTCAGGGCAAACTTATCGCTAACCCTGGCATGCGCAAGAGGATCGGGGCCGGTATACGGCACTCCGGCCAGTTCAAGCATAGCTGGTATCTGACAAAATTGTGCTGAACCCTGAACACCAGTCGCGAAGTTGAGAACGATGCCACCCGGGGCACGACTGCCCGGTTGACTAGGCATAAACTCCGCAAGACTCTTCAGTAGATCAACATCACCTTCAAGCACCTTAACCCGATAGCCAACGCTGCGTAGTTCGTTAACAATTTTTTGGACCGACTTTCTTTGATATCTGACGGGAGCCTGGCGTCCTAACTTTGTCAAAACTCCGTTGTTTGATCTGTTTCGAACCAGCGCAATCCTCGGTATATCGCTATACCACAAGCGCATTCCCTGGAATTTTCGATGCAGTCGATCTGGCCATGCTTCGAGTAAACGTAGATCAAAATACTCAGACACGAATATCACCATAATGAGTTCGCATACTAAGAGTTCTGGGAATTGAATGACGAAAGCAGCAACTATTGTTGATTGGCCAACCAAAGCAATTACCACTGCAAGCACGATTGTCCACCCGGCACGCCAAATCGCCATCACCGCATGATCATTCGCGATAGTTTTGGCGACACCCTCTGCGACCATGGCGACAATAATCACCGGGAAAAAAGCGACTCCCCAGACGGCTTCGGACCTCACCCAAGGTGCCAACAGCAATGCAATGATCATCGTCAGTGCCGCAAGACACAGAATTACACTAATTCGGGCAAAAAGTGGTAAACGAATTCGACGCATACTCGGGCGAATGCCCACAATAATCGAAATCACAATTACCAGTAGAATGATGCTGGGCACAAAGCCCGCTTCCTGGAAGCCGATGGCAATCAAGATCGCTCTGAGACCGAGTACCCGCAAACCAAATGTTAAGCGAGCGATGACCACAAATAGCGCACCTGTGGGTAGCAGTAATAAGTAAAGTATGAGCGGCCGATCTTTCGGCGGAACCCAAGCGAGAGACACCCACTGATTCAGCATCTCGCCAAAACTTGCCAACAAATCTACCGTCGGTAGCGGTATGCCTGTTACCGACGGTAGAGCTAACATACGGCTGTAGATCAGTATCATTGGCAACACACCAACGGCCGCTAGAATGCCGATTCCAGTTGTGGAAATGTTGTGCTTTGGTTGAACAAACCCATGCCATCGACTCTGGTTTGGCGTCTTGAAGTCCTGCCCAAGTGCATTTGACGCTGCACTAACGACCTTGCTCACTTATTCGTTCTCTGTATTGCCACCACCGCGGACAAACCTGGCAATAGCAGTTCAGTTGGCTCGTGTATTTGGATTCGAACTCCAACTACCGGTGCACCGCGCATGCGAGAATATCTTGGTTGCGGCACTTCCGTTTCTGGGAGTTCGAAATCGGTAACTAGGCCGATACTAGCCACAACGCCCGAAAATTTTTCGTCCGGAAAAGCCTGTAGATGCAACGTCGCTTCCGCGCCGACTCGAACCGAACCGATGTCGTCTTCATCTATCCATGCCTCAACCCAGACATCGTTACCCAACCACATTGACACCAAAGGCTGACCAAGCTCCACCGAGCCTCCTGGCTGAACAAATCGACGTACAATAGCGCCCTGTTCCGGCGCATCGATTCTAGCTGCTTCAAGTTCTGCCTGGGCTCGTCGTTGTCGCGCTCTGGCTCGGACCACGTCTGACTGCAGGATACTAATTCGACTCTGTCGGAGCTCCAGTTCACCATAGGTTAGACTAGCCTTTTCAGTCGCCGATTGAGCGGCTACATGGTTCGCTTTGGCTTCTGCTAATAGCGCTTGCGCCGTCCGTTGAGAAGATTCCGCATTTCGCACATCCTCACCACTGATCGCACCACCTTTGGCAAGAAGACCTCGGCGGACCTCATAAATTCGTGTGGCTTGTTCCGCGCGAATCTTTGCAGCAGATGTTTGCGCCAGCGCGGCATTCACCTTCGCTTTTGCTTCGCGCTCTTGTTGCGCCACTTGTTTTCCGCCATGCTCGATGGCCATACGTTCGACCTCGAGCACGCGCTCTAAACCATGCAACTCCGCCTTCACTTCCTGAAGCGCAGCCCGTAGATGACTGTCTTCAAGCCTTACTAATGGCTGATTCTCTTCCACGCGATCGCCTGCTTCAACTTCCACACTTTTAACCAGTCCAGTTACGCGACTACCTATTTCTGCTAGATGTGCACGAACCGTGGCATTTGTTGAAGTTACGTGGGTTGCATGGTAATCCACCCATTTAACAACCGGTAGGCTTATCAAAATCAAAGCTAAGGTGACACCAGTCCAAACCAACCAGCGCTGCACTTTACGCGCGTTATCACTGTCAAACTCAACTTCAGATATAGTATTTATCGCCAGCCCAGAGTTATCGGTGATCTTTACGACCTGATCCTTCGAAGGCTCTTCACGATTTCGAGAAGCACCTGCCATCAGTTGGTTTCAACCGCCAAATTTAGTGCTCGCTCTACGTCTGCAATTTCCAATCCAGACGAAGAGAACAACTTTGCTTGTACTACCAAAGAAAAATCTTGCACAGTAGCGAAACTAGCAAACGCGTGATTAGCCTCCGGAATCAACGTATAACCGACCTTCGAAGGCGCGCCATACTGCCGCGCACAGTTCGCCATCGCTTGCGTCCAGCGCTCTCCGCGCTCTATTCTCGTTGTCCCCTGCTGACTAACTACTCGCTCGGTACTACGCAGATTTTTCACCCCAGTGTCTTCTTGGCCAACCACAACCTCGATCGGTACAGCTAGGAATTCCTCAGCGTTGAACTCAATAGCCGGTACCAACTTTGGATTGCGTAAACCATAGGGGTAACGCTGCACATTGTCGGGAAATGTGTACCAACCCGCGGCGACTACAACCGCCGAACGAATTCTGTGCGGATGCGCCATCGCGTAGCGGTGGGCAAATTGAGCACCGCCAGAAAAACCAAACAAGGAAAAGCTAGTTATGTCAACGTTAGTCAACAGCGACACTTCTTCCAAACAGGCATTCAAAGCCAAGTCGGCCCTAATGCCACGGCCTCTCCGTCCTAGCCGTTGATAATCATCGTGTAATTTTTTACTGAAGAATGGAACGACCAACATCGTATTGTAGGCTTCGCAGTACTGCGCGAAGTATTTCGCTTGGTTAATCGCATTTCGTGAAACGCCATGTACCGAGACGAGTATGGATTCAGGTATATCACTTGACCACGCACTCGGTATATAGAGGATATATTCTTGAGTCGGATCTCGGCGCAATGTCCGACGTACTAGTTGCCCTCGCGGCAACAGGGTTCGCTGTGGATGATACTGACGCACAACCGACATCTCATCGTCCCCCTGTGCGTTCTTGGACAAATCCTTTAGGATTTTGTGTAGCTAGTGCCAGTAGATTTAGGGCAATTCTCGGGGTACCAAGCTCTTCTCTGTTTAGGGCGCCTAGACCAGTTGCTGAAAAGGCTTCCTGAACTTGCAACGGCGCAGCTGTAAGCACACCACTAAGTCCAATGACTGGCGGAATTGCTCTTTGCAACCACGCATGACCAGCAGAAGCACCCATGGAATCTTGAGCAGCGAGTATTACCCCATCCACCATATTCGCGAACGTCGTTGACTCGATCAGCGCCGCAGTTTCCTTCTGTAGTACACCATCGGCAATTTCGACGACGACCACGTCAACGCCTTCATTCGCCACATGCTGAATTAACGACGCAAGTAACTCTTCTGCATGCTGTTCTGTGATCTTGTAGGTCGAGGGCATTCCCATATCGGTAAAATCAAGCACCGGTTCTGCACCCGCATCACGCACCCACCAAATGTCACCGCCTGCTCCAGTGCCAGTAATCTTGGCATAGCCAACCCTTAATCCCGCACCAACGAGTCCTCGTATGAGGTGCACGCAGGTTTGCGTTTTCCCGGAATCCATTGATGTGCCTAGCACGGCTATGGTAGCTGGATTAAACTCACTCGGCTCTTGCGTAACTGGCAGTGAAAAATCGATCAAGTTCAACCGTTCACCCTGTGTATTGCCGACCAATCCGATTGGTGTTATTTGAGTTGGCCCGCGGGTCATCTTTACGTGTTTAGATATCGCCCGAGATGCAAGTCCGCCGCCAGCAACCAAGTGACAAGGACCCAGAGTATTCGGCATAACTGCCTCGAATTGACTCGATGCATATCGATTACCGTAGGCAACAACTATTTCGTCGCCGGCAAACATGTGGCGAGGTCGACCATTCGCTAATTGCAGGTTTGCGTGTTGACCAATTGCATCTACCCTCGCTAAAACCAAATCACCGACCCGAGGTTGCGTTTGTACAGTGAGTACTCTACTCGCAGCGCCTACTGGAACCCTACGAGTCGAGAAAGCCCAAGCAGCTGCTCGAAGACGATTGCGATCCGCTCGCAGTTTCGTTGAGGGTAGATCCAAACCTTTTACGCGAGGCCGCATGTCGACAATTTCACGTTCAGATTTTTGTGAATGCAAAACAGGTTGGTCTGGAAGGTGGCTCGCTTGGTTGGCTTGATGAAAAACTGGCGCGACGTCTTCGTCTGGTTTATGAGACATTGGTCTATCTTAATTATTAGCAGGGATTGGTATAATAGACAATTCCGTCGAACAACTTGTGACATAAAGAACGTAACTTGAGAGGACTTTGTAATTTACTAACATGAATATTGGATTTTGTTACAATTGCTCATTGCGAACCAACCCAATTGAACGATTGAGTCCCTCATTACTCAATCGCTTTGTACTCATGACCGAGCACCTCGCCGATCATGGTGCTCAGTTAACGCTGTATTCGCCTAAACACATACAAGCCGGAAACGATTCAGTCCTTGGTTATCAGTTTAGCCAGCAGGAGTTTAAGCCGGTAACAGTTAGTGTGCCTGCAGTAAATGGCAATTGGACTTACGAAACCAAGCGCCTACTGTCACAAGGCATGGGTTATCAAAATTTTTTGGAATGGTGTTCGAAACAGAATATTGGGATATACGTGCCAATATCTTTATCTGAATTGTTGGTCGACAAGTACGAGACTTATAAACTTATTCGAACCCATCACCAATCGTTGCAACCCTATTGCGAACCTTACCGGCATTCGTCAGAACAGCTGGCTTTCTTTCTAGAGAATTCGACGACTACCTACGTAAAACCGAAGTCTGGGAACAAGGGCGACGGTATTGCGACGCTGAAAAATACGGCCGAGGGATGCACCGTCAATCACTACCACAACGGTAAGACGGAACGTACACAAGCTAAGTCTGCTGATCACGTGAAAAATATTCTACGTCAACATTTTGGTGGAAAACGTGGTTTCGTTATTCAATATGGTGTCGAAGCTTTAGGGCGAGAAGAGGCTGTATTCGATATTCGTGTCATCATGTTGTACGACTCAAAACAATGGACCTATCTGCATGAGGGCCGACTTTCTGCGCCGGGATCAGATGTTTCAAATGTCAGTCAAGGCGGACGTAGTGTACCGGTGGATCAGTTGTTGTATGACGTGTTGGGAGATGAAACGAGTAGAAATTTAATGGCAAACATCACTAACGAAGCTCATGGCCTTGCTGAATTTCTCAACGACCTGCATCCTGGTGATATTATGGAAATCGCTTTCGATTTTGTAATCGACACGGATCTTGTTCCACGACTACTGGAAGTAAACACGAAACCCGGGCTTGTCAACATCGGCTTCGAAAAGTCCATATTCAACAAAGCCGCCGAAGATGAGGAGCGTTTTCAACAGTGGGTCTACCCACACACCGACAGTATCGCCCGCTTTCTACTCAGCAAGGCTGCCGAAGCCTAGGTAACCCTCTACTTGTACTGGAGCATAAAACCTCCAAAAGATGCTGTAGATTTTGTGCTAGCGCAAGGGTCCAGCTTAGCCGCCACCAATACGCCGCATCATCTCGAAATTAGCCACAACGCGATGTTCGACAGCGGCCTCGACCTCATGTGTACTGCCTGCCGACAGCAAAAGGTGAGCTTCATCGGCTGGCCTTGTGCAGTGCGGCGACCTCGGGGAATCCGAAGTTTTTCTTTGGTACTGGAGGCTTTGCCCAAGGTGTTTGCGGAAGAAAACGCACTCGACAAACTTGAAGGCTTTGCAGCGGAAATCGGCCGGTGTTGTATCGCCTGCCTGTCAACATCGCAAAAGCAGTTTTAGAGAAACAATCGGTTGAGGTACCCAAAAGCCTGCAATTGGGTGCAAACATGCTGCGGCCGTTTCACGCTGGCGCGATCCTATCCTGGCGGTTCGCTGGCGCAGGGTAATTTTTCTAGCGCTTCCTCAAACGCTACAACCATGGAACAAACATCGTGCCCTGAATTTCGAATTCACCCATGTTGTTACGTCCGTTCCAACGGTTGGCGGCATAAACCAGATTACCGCTTTCATACCCAGCGGCCAAGCCATTGATCGTTTCTTGAGTTCCCGCAAGTGCAGTTACGGTGTCCGCGCCAAAGTCCACACCGGCAACCAACAGATCGGTAGCAAGGGGTGTGAACTCAGTGTATCGCCTGCCGTTATCGTAGTGCCACAATCCACCAATTTGCCGCACAGCAATAAAGTTTGGGTAATTCCATCTGTTTGGTCGTGGTCGGAAACGCTGACGCACATTCTGAATAGAATACATCAGATATCCAGTACCGTTTGCTCCGTCTTGCGCCGCGACGCCACGAGCACCTAAGTCAACAAAAATTGGATTCGCACTGGGCGGTGGTTGAATGTCACCGTGTATGGCGGGCCCCATGCGTAAACCATCGCTACCAATTGCTAGCGGATTCGTAGTTGCATGCCCCTCTGCTACAAAGGCCGTAAGTGCTTCCACCGTGTATTCGGGGTTGAATCCAACATCGTCATTGCGTTTTTTCATTTCTTCAATCGCATGAACTGCCGTACCGGGGCCACCTAGAGATGCATCCCAAGTTGCCAAATTTCTAGTTGCGTCAACAAGCTGAGGATCAGCGACCATGGAATTGGCATCTACAGAAACACTGAAGATCGCGCCGTGTACACCCAAGCTGCCATCCACACCGTCACTTGATAGATTGTGATACAGATTGTGGTCAACCTGTAAAAAGGGATCTGTCTCAATCACCGTAGACGTACTCGGACTGGATATCGCCAAGGCGCTTCCCGGGTTATCTGCATAAACGATGCTGTTAACAAATTCTATACCCGTGCCTGAGGGTGTTACACCATTTTCATCTAAGGCGATCGCCCGTGAGCCATCGGCAACTCGAGCGATATTGTGCTTCAACACAAATCGAACGTTGCCACCGGGGTTGAGTGTTAGTAGCACTGGATGTCTTGCGGGTTCCAATCCATCACCGATGGTGCCGGAATGTTCGATTGTGAGCGTCGGTACGACACCTCCGTATTGAGTGACGAACTCTTGAGGCGCATTGGTTAACACCGCATCCCCATTGTCACTTTGGGAGGTGAAGCTCGACTCAAACCAGAAGTTGCTAATTAGCGCATCGCCGCGAAGTTGCAGGGTGGACCAACCATGCGGGTTGTTGGCGGCCATATAAAAGTAACTATTGCGGATCTCGTCGGCTAGGATACCGGTAGACGAGCCACCTCTATAGTTCGCCATAAAAACATTGTTATGACTAAGGGCATTCCCAGCATTGTTACCCGAGCGGGCGCCGCCACTACCAAAGCCGTCTAAGACGAAATCATCCAACACATAACCCGACACGAAGCGCAGGTTGATCTTGGTGTCTGATACAACGTTGGTCACTCGCTTTGGTAAACTGCTCGCTGGGGGATTGCTTGTCGTAGTCAAATACCCGTCGAACCAGAAGCTGGGCCGCGTGAACTCATTGCCGGATTTAGATTGAGCCCGAAACGTTAGTGCGTCGAGGTTTACCGCGTTGTGCTCCGCAGCCTCTCGACCAAAGATCGCTATACCACCACAACGTCTGAACTCTATATGGTGGGCATCAAAAACCGCCGTAACGGGATCATTGCTCATGTACATAGTCCAACCACGCTCCGTAGCGGGGTCAAAGGCGTCTTCAACATAGCCGTAAGCACCATTAATACGAGAGTCTCTGAATCCCACACCAGAAAAGTGGTAGCCCCCAGCAGCACCAGTCGCAAGACCTATCAAACCTCTTGCGCCCGCCGATCCAGCGAACGTGATCCGCTGACCTGAGCTATTCTGCTGCAATTCAAGCTGTTGGCCTGCGGCCGGTGCGAACAGGAGACGGGCGTTTGCACCAATAATGATTTCACCCCGCCAACCACTGTGCAACAAATGACCAAACACAGACAGTGTAGATCCAGCCTCCAAAATGAGCCTGCCTGAGCCATCCACATTGATGGCGACAGACTCTGTACCCACGCCAATTGCGACCGTAGAAGATATAGACACATCGTATGAACCGAGGCCCGTTACAGTGTCGCCTTGGCCTGGTATTCCAGCTGGGCTCCAGGTGCCAGCGCTGCTCCAATCCCCAGATTGAACCGCTGTATAGTCAACGGCCCAGGCGGGTTGCGTGACAGATAACATGGCGGTCAACAATATTAGTTTGGGGAACTTAGTGGCGATGTTTTCAAGGCGGTCCAGTACTTGTTTCAACTTTAGGTCCTTTCGATCAAATCAACGTGGTGACTTTATAGAGTATTCTTTTCATCAGGATAAAGACATAGAAGGCAAAATTTCGAGACGGCTACATCATGGGGCCACAAATTTGCCATCGGATAAGTAGCAAGCAAACACAATCAATGTTTCTGATGCTCTACCAGTGGGCGGATCATGAGCGAGGGCCCAGCCTGACAAAATCAAACTCTGACATCAGCTGGTGTTCGAGAATCTTATTAGACTCAACGTAGAACATCCACTGCTCTTCATTCACTAGTTCACGGACGTCGTCATCATGCTTAATGATTATTCTCCGCGCCCTACTTAACACGGCAGCGGAAGAAGACAAGCGTAACTTGGATATTTCTCCAATTTCAGTTCGCATCTTGTCGACGATCAACCGGTAAGACGCACCTGTACTTGACTCGCAAAATCTCCACTCAAGACTGACTGAGTAGGCTGGTCGTGTAGCCAAAGGACGAGCGGGTGTGGGCCGCTCGACTGCTTCTAATACCCATCGGTAAAACTTATCACGTCAACACCTGAATCAGGGAAGGCGGCTCCGATTAACCCCTTATACGGCCCGAACTCCATAGCGATCAGACGGCTCGGCAAATGGAAGGTCGCGAGTCTTGATCAATAGCAGCTGCCCGGCCGCAGCATTTCCACATCAAAATGGCCAAGTACGGCCTCTAAAGTTGCCTCGATGAGCACTCGGGCATCGGCTGGATCGACGGTGGAACCATTCACATGAATGTGCCCAGCGGCAACATTGTGGTCCTTGATGTGGTTGTAGTACACACCGTGTAAGGCCATAAAACCAGACAGATAGTTGCCACTGGTGTCGTTATCGATGGCCACATCGGTAATCCCGAGTGCATCCACCGCGGCAATGATCTCGTCCATCGGCAGACTGCTTTCAAGAAAATTACCGTCTCGATAGGTTGAAATCGCCGACCAGCTGCGCGGATCGATTGTGTCAGAAGTTGGAAGATACGGCGGGCCTCGGTAGTCGGTACTCCAATCTAATTCAGGCATATCCGCTGGATTGTCGTGGCCCCCTTCCCTGGCTTCCACTTCCCAACCGGCGCCACTACCCCAACTGGTCGTGATCAGAATGAGCGGATGCTTCTCGTCCACAATGCGCCAAAAATCCGCCGAGGTGTCCTGGTAGTCCACACGAAAATCGGAATCGCTACTGCCGATATACTCGTCGGTGCCCCGTGTGTCGTCGAACGGATCACCATCCGGCGGGAACTCGGGAAAATAGGAATAAACGTCGAAGCCGTGCCCGTGCCAATCCTGCCCCTGCCAACCAACAGGATTTTGCACAGGATCGGTGCTGAACAATCGCAACATCTCATTAGTGGGCGGCCAGTAGCCGGTAACCACAACATTTTTTTCGCATAAATCGTCGTCGGCTGTCATTGATTGCGCTGTTTGCGAAACAGCGACCAACAGTAGTGCAGGCCACACCAGATACCGAGTCACGTAATGGTTCATGAGTACCCCCTTGTTGGCTCACACCAACAAACAGAACCTAACTCAAATACAAATTGATGGCGCCGTGAGCTATAGACCAATCCCGCAGCGCTAGGCGCGTTTCTGACGCACAATCTGATAGCTTCGCCCCAAATACCAGATCGGTGCACTGATGATATGCACCAAGCGTGTGTAGGGGAAAACCAAAATAATGGTAATACCGAAAACCACATGCAGCTTGTACAAGATGTGCACGGGTGCAATAGAAGCCACGGCATCCATCGGCGCAAACAGAACAATACTTTGTGCCCAATTTGCCAACAGCAGCATTACCGATCCATCCATGTGTTCGGCAGACACAAATATGGTCGCTAACCCAAGCAGTAGTTGCACATAAAGCAATAGCAGTACGGCAATCTCTGCGAATGTACTGTTCGCTCTGATTCGCTCATCCGTTAGACGCCGATGCAACAGCATGCTAATACCAATGAAGCAAAGCACGCCGAATAGACCGCCGGAGATCATGGCCAACAATTGTTTGTCCGCTGTGCTAATGACATGGTGATAAATTGATTCGGGGGTAAGCAAGCCCACAATGTGACCGAAAATAATAAATATAATACCTATGTGGAATAGGTTACTCGCAACAACCATGCCCTTCCGGCGCAATAACTGGCTTGAATCTGCCTTCCAGGTGTACTGTTCTCGATCAAAGCGAATGATCGAAGCCGCGATACACACCACAACGGCTATGTAAGGATAAAGTCCAAAAAGAATTGTGTTCAACGTGAGATTCATAATCAAGCACCCTGAATAGGTTGTGGTCTAGCGGTTGATGCATCAGAACTCGGGCTATCCGCCCAACGTATTGGACGTGATTGCTCATTGCCGTTTGGCGACATCTCAGATGATGCACAAGCTGAGTCTTCACCGGAAAAAGTCACGGCAACCTCCTCCCATTCTTTGTCTAAAGCTGCCGCCGTATTATCTGCTTTCTCTGCAGAAACTTGAGCTGCCAATTTTTCGTCTAGTTGATCGCTACATCCGGCAATCAGCAGTAGCGACTTGAACAAATTCGCATAAGAACTTTGTCGTTGGACTAAACGTGCACCCAGCAGCGCCAAAATGTGGCTGACATCGGCCAACCATTCCCGAGCTTCGAGGTGAGGCTGGTTTGCTAGGTACTCAAGAAATAACGGTATGTAGTCCGGTAGCTCCTTGGCATCTAAATCAAAACCATGGATTGAATATTCCGCCATCAAATCAACCATCGCCTGGCCACGATCTCTGGATTCGCCATGAACATGCTCAAAGAGGTGCAAGGACAATGACCGACCCTGCTCGAATAAACCGGTATAGCGCTCTTCGGCGTCCATCAGCTCACCGCCATAAATATCGTGCAAGGTATCTAGAAGTGCTTTGCGATGCGCAGGCGAAATCTCTTCGGCTTCACGTATAGCGGTGGCCAACTCGACTGCGTGTTCAGCCACTGCTTGCCGTGGGTAGTCTAGCAAGCAGGCGATTACCTTTAGAATATCCACAATTATTTTTCCCAGATCTGCACAGTAGAAATAATGTCCTTTCGGTTCGCCTTCTTGCCGCCAAATATATTGACGTCACTGTTACCATCGCTGCAGCCATTACCAAAACTGAAACCGCAGCCGTTGGCTTCGGCCTGGGCATATTTAAGTGCTTCCTCTCGATGCGCGGTTGGCACCACAAACCGATCTTCATAGTTGGCGATGGCAAGATATCGATACATCTCTTCTACTTGCAACGCGGTCAGTCCGACTTCGTCGAGTAGCGCAGTTTCGTCTGTGCCGTCCACGTGTTGCCCCCGTTTGTAAGCACGCATGGCTAACAGTCGCTTCAGTGCTAACCGCACTGGCGCTTCGTCACCAGCCGTGAGCAAATTCGCAAGGTACTTAATGGGAATACGCAATGCGTCCACGTCAGGAATAACACCGCTCATGCCCAATGTCCCAGCATCGGCGGCGCTTTGGATGGGGGACAGCGGTGGTACATACCAAACCATAGGCATCGTCCGGTATTCAGGATGCAACGGCAGCGCCAACTTCCAATCTACTGCCATTTTGTATACAGGTGATTGTTGAGCCGCCGTAATCACCGAGTCGGGTACACCATCCTTGCGAGCTTGTGCAATTACCTCAGGATCGTTGGGGTCTAAAAATACAGACAACTGATTTTCGTATAAATCCGTTTCAGACTCAGTAGCGGCGACCTCTTCAATGCGGTCGGCATCATAGAGCAGCACTCCCAGATAGCGAATTCGTCCGACGCAGGTTTCTGAACAGACAGTGGGTTCACCCGCCTCTATGCGCGGGTAGCAGAAAATGCACTTCTCCGACTTACCACTCTTCCAGTTGAAATAGATCTTTTTGTACGGACAAGCGCTAACGCACATACGCCAGCCACGACATTTGTCTTGGTCAATTAAGACAATGCCGTCCTCTTCACGTTTGTAGATCGCGCCACTTGGGCAAGAGGCCACGCAACTAGGATTCAAGCAATGTTCGCACAGCCGTGGCAAATACATCATGAATGTATTTTCGAATTCACCGTACATCTGCTTTTCAACTTCGTCGAAGTTTTTATCTTTGTTGCGTTTTTCAAACTCGCCGCCAAGTATCTCTTCCCAATTCGGCCCCGACTCGATCTTTTCCATTCGCTTGCCGCTAATCAACGATCTCGGTCTAGCGGTGGGCTGGTGCTCGCCTTGGGGGGCGGTGTGCAAATGCTGGTAGTCAAAGTCAAATGGTTCGTAGTAGTCGTCGATTTGTGGCATATCCGGGTTCGCAAAGACTTTCGCCAACACTTTTAGCTTGCCACCCATTTTTGGTTGTATCGACCCGTCTTTGTTCCGCTGCCAACCGCCTTTGTACTTTTCCTGATCTTCCCAATCATCCGGGTAGCCTGTGCCCGGTTTGGATTCCACGTTGTTGAACCAGGCGTACTCCATGCCTTCTCTAGAGGTCCAGACATTTTTGCAAGTGATGGAGCAGGTGTGGCAGCCAATGCACTTATCAAGATTGAGAACCATGCCAATCTGGGAGCGAATTTTCATCGTTGTTGTTCCTTATACATCGACTGGGAGTGCTTGGGGTAAATCGTTGCCTTTGTCGCCATCGAGCCACTCCACTTCCGCCATCTTGCGCACCACGACCATTTCATCGCGGTTGCAACCTACCGTTCCGTAGTAGTTGAATCCCCAGGACTGTTGCGCATATCCGCCGATCATGTGGGTGGGCTTCATAACGATGCGAGTCACCGAATTATGGTGGCCGCCCCGTGTCCCGGTGACCGCAGATCCTGGCGTGTTAACAATCCTCTCTTGCGCGTGGTACATCATTACCATGCCCGGCATCACTCGTTGGCTAACCACCGCACGGCAAGCAATAGCGCCATTGGCGTTAAAAACATCCACCCAGTCATTATCCTCAATGCCAACCGATTGCGCGTCATCTTCGCTCATCCAGACAATGGGTCCGCCTCGAGATAATGTCAGCATCAGCAGATTGTCGGAATAGGTGCTATGAATGCCCCACTTTTGATGCGGGGTCAGAAAATTGAGCACAATCTCTTTATTGCCGTTGTCCTGGTGATCTCGCATCAACTCGATGGCCCGAGTTTTTATTGGTGGTCGATAACCGATCAGCTGCTCGCCAAAGGCTTGCATCCACTGATGGTCTTGATAGAACTGTTGCCGGCCAGTTATGGTCCGCCAGGGAATGTACTCATGCACATTGGTGTAACCGGCGTTGTAGCTCACATGTTCATCTTCCAGCCCAGACCAGGTAGGTGACGAGATGATTTTTCTTGGTTGCGCTTGCACATCCCGAAAACGTATTTTCTCATCCTGCTTCGGCATGGCTAAATGGGTATGATCACGACCTGTCACCTCGCCTAAAGCCTGCCAAGCTTTGACCGCCACACTACCATTTGTTTCTGGTGCGAGCGTGAGAATAACTTCTGCAGCGTCTGTGGCCGACTCAATTTTTGGCCGCTTAGCGCTAATGCCAGATTCCGTGACCGTTAAGTTTAACTTGCCTAATAGGTCTACTTCGTCATCTGTATTCCAACTGATCCCTTTGCCACCATTGCCCAGATTCTCAAGTGCCGGCCCTAGTGAGGTGAACATTTTGTAAACGTTCGGATAGTCACGTTCCACAACGGCAATATTCGGTGCGGTTACGCCGGGCACCAACTCACATTCACCCTTGCGCCAGTCCTTTACATCGAACGGCTGGGCCATCTCGGCTGGGGTGTCATGCAAAATCGGCACGGTGACAACATCTTTTTCTACACCTAAATTGCCTTCGGTAAGTTCAGAGAATTTTTTGGCGATACCCTTATAGATATCCCAGTCGGAACGCGCTTCCCATGCCGGATCTGTGGCTTTTGACAACGGGTGGATAAACGGGTGCATGTCTGATGTATTGAGATCGTCTTTTTCATACCAACAGGCCGTAGGCAATACGATATCCGAATACAAACAGGTAGAAGACATCCTAAAATCTAGGGTGACCACCAAGTCTAGTTTACCTTCCGCACCCTGTTCAACCCAATCTACTTCCTTCGGAATTAGCCCGCCGCGCGTGCCATTGTCGTCATTCATCACGCCATTCTTGGTACCCAACAGATACTTAAGCATGTACTCATGGCCCTTGCCGGAAGAACCAAGCAAATTCGATCGCCAGATAAACATGTTGCGAGGAAAGTTTTGCGGATCATCGGGTGATTCACAGGCAAAATTCAGATCGCCTTTTTCTAATTGGCTTACCACATAGTCTTTTGCATCCGTACCGGCCAGTTCCGCATCCCGAGCGAGGGACAACGGATTGCGATTCAACTGCGGTGCACTCGGCAGCCAACCCATACGTTCCGCTTGGATGTTGTAGTCCAACATATGTTCAGGATAGGCATCTTTATCTGCTAGTGGTGACAGCACGTCATGCACATTGACTTTTTCGTGACGCCACTGGCTACTATGGTTGTAGAAGAACGAAGTGGAGTTCATCTGTCGAGGCGGTCGATTCCAATCGAGACCAAAGGCCAAGGGTAGCCAGCCGGTTTGTGGCCGCAGCTTTTCCTGGCCCACATAGTGCGCCCAACCACCGCCACTTTGACCTACGCAGCCACACATCATCAACATGTTGATGAGACCACGGTAGTTCATATCCATGTGATACCAGTGATTCATGGCTGCGCCAACAATGATCATGGCCTTACCTTGTGTCTTGTCTGCAGTATCGGCAAACTCGCGCGCTACCCGGATAACATGATCTCGCGACACACCGGTGATTTTCTCTTGCCAAGCGGGCGTATTGATGACCGTCTCATCGTTGAAGTCAGCGGCAACATTACCGCCGCCAAGCTCCCGATCAATTGCATAGTTCGCCATCATCAGATCGTAAACAGTGGCTACCTTTGCCACCTTACCGTCGGCTAGGGAAATGCTACGTGTGGGCACATTGCGGAATTGAACGCTTTCTCCTGGTTGATGTTGCCAATGTTCGTGAACTTCATTGGCAAAATTGGGGAATGCAACTGAACAGACATTGTCCTTACCAGCAATCAGTGACAGCGCTAGCTTCGTCTCTCGGCCTTCGCCACCTTCGCGGTTTTCAATATTCCACTTGCCGCTACCACCCCAGCGATAGCCGATAGATCCTTGCGGCGACACCAGCTCATCTGTTAATTCGTCGTAGGCGATGGTTTTCCATTCAGCATTATCACTTTGACCGAGCGCATCAGTTAGATCGCTAGCGCGCAGGAATCGACCGGTACGATGACCTTCGCCAAATTCATCAAGACACACCAACATGGGCATGTCGGAATAGCGGCGAACGTAATCGGTAAAATACGCACTCGGATTATCTAAATGGAATTCCTTGAGGATGACATGGCCAAAGGCCATGGCTAAGGCCGCGTCTGTACCTTGCTTAGGGTTCAGCCAAAGGTCGGTTAGCTTAGCAACCTCCGAATAGTCTGGTGTTATCGCAACGGTCTTTGCACCTTTGTAGCGAACTTCCGTCAGGAAGTGCGCATCTGGGGTACGGGTTTGTGGAACATTAGAGCCCCACGCGATTATGTAGTTGGAGTTGTACCAATCGGCCGATTCCGGGACGTCAGTTTGCTCACCCCAGGTCATGGGGGATGCCGGTGGTAGATCGCAATACCAGTCGTAAAAACTCATGCAAACGCCACCGATCAAAGACAGGTAACGAGAACCCGCGGCATAAGACACCATCGACATGGCAGGAATCGGTGAAAAACCCACTACCCGGTCCGGTCCATATTTTTTTATGGTGTGGATGTTGGCGCAGGCAATCATCTCATTGACTTCCTCCCAACTGGATCGAACAAAGCCACCCATACCACGGGCAGACTTGTAGGCTTGCGTGTTGATCGGATCGTCAACTAAAGCTGCCCAAGCATCCACCGGGTTGTCGTGCAGCTGCCGAATATCGCGCCACAATTTCAGCAGGGGTTTACGCACTTTAGGGTATTTGAGTCGATTTGCACTATATAGGTACCAGGAATAACTGGCACCCCGAGGGCAGCCTCGAGGCTCGTGATTGGGTAGATCCGGTCGTGTACGAGGATAGTCCGTCTGCTGGGTTTCCCAGGTTACCAAGCCGTTTTTAACATAGATTTTCCAACTGCATGACCCAGTGCAGTTAACGCCATGGGTAGATCGCACAATTTTGTCATGCTGCCAACGCTGTCGATATCCGTCTTCCCAGGCCCGAGATTCATTGGTAACTTCACCATGACCTTTAGAAAACTCGCCGGTTTTCTTTTTGAAAAACTGCAGTCGATCTAGAAAATGACTCATGCCGCTCGATACTCCTCAAATAACACTCAAATAACACGCCATGTAGTGTTACAGGGTCAGTAAAATTTGAAACCACAGTTTGTAGGTGTCGGAAAAACCACTATCACCATTGAACGCAGCAAGAAACACATCACCACGAAGGCGATCACTCATCTTGTAACCGAGACGCAGGTCTACCTCATTGCCTAAGCTACTGCCACCATCCTCAACATCGAAATCGTGGATCGCCACCTGAGCGACTGCGCCATTGGCCGACCACTTTAGCTTCACGTACTTATCATCAAGACCCGCAGCCGGTGTGCCAAGAAATTTATCAGCCCAGCCATTAAACGCATGCAAGGTGGCAAATGGCGTTCGGAATGATTCATTCTGAATGCTGCCCGCATTCCCACTCAGCACTTCCCAACCCACGCCTAAATCGTAGGTGCCAAATACTAGTCCAGCTTCCAAGTTCCAATACTCAGCATCAATGTCTATTGGGTTGTTGGCTGCATCTTTTTGTTTCGCAAACTCCGCGGTGTATCGAATCTTCATATCTGCGTTGAGTTCGCGCTTACCAGTTACACGCCCGCCCAAGGTTGCCGTGGAAGCGGCTGCCGCGTCTTCGTTATCTATGTGGTAATAGTACCCGCTGAACTTACCAATGTCGGATATATCTAGGGCAACATTAAGCAGATGCGTACCATCTTGCTTGTGTTTACCTGCGGGTACATCATCACCAAATATACGTCGTACGCGGGTGATATAGGCATAAGTCGCTGCTAAACCATCGCCCTCATAGGCTATTTTTAGTCCATCAAAGGTTTGCTCATTCTGGCGCCATCCCACCCCGCCGACAAATCGTTGATTATCCAGGTTGATTCGCTGGCGGCCTAAACGAACAGTGGTTCCTGCAAAGCCCTGATAGTCGATATAGGCCTGATTGATTTCCGTGCCTTCTGGGTCAGCCACAACCGGGTATCTGGTACGAGACGGGGTATTGCCTTGCCCGGCATTAAAGCTGTCGAGCAAAATTTCGCGAACATCATCAATCTCGACAAATACATCAAAGTTCCGATAACTGCCTGATTGCAATCCGATACGACTACGAAGAGTTGAAGCTTTTGCCTTTTTCGAAAAAGCATCGTCGTCTACGTATTCGAGGCGGTGACGGAACGATAAGTCCACTTCGCCACCATCAACAATATTACTCAGGGTGTCAGACCCAGCAGATTGCACAGGCGCATCGGCAATTGCCAGTAGTGGTCCTGCACACAGCAGCAAAGCAATGAAACCCCTCATCGTCGTCGCTCGATGTCATGTAACAAGCCACCGCGACGGGTATAGAACCACCACGTGACGACCGCACAACTCACATAAAACAACATAAACAACCACAATGCCATCATCGGGCTACCAGTCATATTAATGGATGTTCCATAGGCCTTTGGAATGAAGAACGCACCATAAGCAGCAATGGCTGAAGTGAAACCGATAATGGCAGCAGACTCCTTCTCTGCATGCCGTAGGCGCTCAGCTTCATCCGCAGCAGGCATTAGTCTGCCGATTTCGTCACGCATGATGACCGGGATCATTTGAAATGTGGATGCGTTACCAACGCCAGTTGCAAAAAACAGCACCATGAACATGACAAAGAAACCAACAAACGCACCGGGTTGGTCACTGTTGTTCAGGAAGTAAAGCACGCCGCCTACCGCACATATCATAAGTACAAACACCCATAACGTCACACGGCCTCCACCCCACTTATCGGCGATCCATCCAGTAGCGGAGCGGCTCAATGCGCCGACCAGTGGCCCAAGGAAAATGAATTTCAGAGAATCGACTTCTGGAAATTGAGTTTTCGCTAGCAACGGAAAGCCGGCCGAGTAGCCAATGAACGAACCGAAGGTGCCGGTATACAACCAACACATTATCCAGTTGTGTTTGCGTTGGAAAATGACGGCTTGTTCCGCAAAGGATGCTCTGGCCGAGGCGATGTCGTTCATGCCGAACCATGCGAGTACGGTCGAAACTAGTAATAAGGGTACCCAGATAAAGCCGGCATTTTGCACCCACATCTCCGTGCCGTCATCGGTCACTTGCGGCTCTCCACCCAAAGCGCCAAATACGCCAATGGTGATAACCAGAGGAATCAGGAATTGCATCACCGAGACACCCAGATTACCCAGTCCGGCATTTAGCGCGAGCGCATTACCCTTCTGAGCTTTGGGAAAGAAAAAGCTGATATTCGCCATGGAGGAGGCGAAATTGCCGCCACCAAACCCACACAACAACGCGAGAATCAGAAATATCAGGTAAGGCGTGTCCGGATTCTGCACCGCATAGCCAATGCCAAAGGCAGGTATCAACAACGATGCCGTCGTTACCGTCGTCCATAGACGACCGCCAAATATGGGTACCATGAACGAGTAGAATATTCTCAAAGTGGCGCCTGATAGGCCAGGCAATGCTGCCAACCAGAATAACTGGTCGTTGGAATAGTCGAAACCAATACTGGGAAGCTTGGCTACCACAACCGACCACACCATCCACACCGAAAACGCCAATAGCAAACAGGGTATCGAAATCCACAAGTTACGATTGGCGATACTCCGACCCTGGTCCTCCCAGAACGTAGGATCTTCGGGGAGCCATTCATTGAGTACCTTGGAATCCGGCCTAGCATGAAGCGTAGAGTCGTGGATGCTTTGCATCTCTGGCAACTCCGGCAGATTCTTCAACGCATCGCCACTGGCCTCACGCTCCATCTGCCGAACCGCCGCATGCATCCACAGCAACATCGTCAGCACAATGGCAAACAGCAGCATGAAGCAACTGGTCCAAATACCCGTGAGGTCATTCATAACACCAAAGGTTATTGGCAGTACAAAACCGCCAAGACCACCCACCATGCCAACCAAACCACCAACGGCACCGACATGCTCCGGGTAGTAAACGGGAATGTGTTTGTACACCGCCGCTTTACCAAGCGACATGAAAAACCCAAGCACAAACACCGTACACACGAACGGAATTAGGGACATCTCTGTGCTAAAAGCGATAGGGCCATCGATGCCATGTATAACGTAGTCGGTCTTGGGGTAAGACAGCATGAATAAGCACACCAGCGACACACCGAAAGTCAGGTACATCACCGCGCGAGCGCCAAATTTATCCGATAGATGGCCGCCATATGCACGAAAGATACTTGCCGGAACCGAGTAGGCAACAGCAAGCATACCGGCTGACTTGATATCTAAGTCATAGACACCCATCAGGTAACGCGGCAACCACAGCGCCAGTGCAACAAAACCGCCAAACACGAAAAAGTAATACAGCGAAAAACGCCAGACCTGCTGGTTGCTAATGGGTTTTAGCTGATCTCGCCAACTGGGCGCACGCTCCCCACGAGCTAGGCGCGCTCGGTGGCTCGGATCATCCTCGGTGCCAAACCAGAAGATTGCCGCCATCACCAACAATGCCACTGCCCAAACTTGGGCTACGGTAGTCCAGCCATAAGCGACCAGGACAAAAGGCGCGACAAATTTGGTCACGGCCGCACCAACGTTACCCACGCCAAAAATTCCAAGCACAGTGCCCTGTCGCTCTAATGGGTACCACTTGGACACATAGCCTATACCAACGGCGAATGAGCCCCCCGCCAAGCCAACGCCCAATGCAGCGAACAGCATCATGGAGTAGGTGGTGGCGTAGGATAGTAAGAAAGTGGAAACGGCCGCAGCGATCATGACCAGGACGTAGACTAATCGACCGCCATACTGATCAGACCACACACCGAGTAATATTCGAGACAGCGAGCCTGTTAAAATTGGTGTCCCAATCAACAAACCAAACTGAGTTTCTGACAATCCTAGATCCTGCTGGATTTGCACACCTAGAATAGAAAAGATTGTCCACACTGCAAAACACACTGTGAATGCTACAGTGCTCATACCGAGTATTTGCGTTTGCTTACCCGGCGCCACCGCTAAGGCTTCCGCCATTTCTCCTGCTCCACCGCAATTTGTTACAGGGCGATTGAAATCAACCACCCCAATTATAGCTAGTTTTGTTTGTTAGTTAGCGGACGAATGCGAAAAACCGAAACCTGGTCCAGCTCTCTCCAACGCAATCCGTCGCCTTAAAATACGATGGGTTGAGGCAGTTGCCTATAAGGGAATCTACCAATAAGGTGCCATCAACCTCTATCTGATAGATGCTTGATTCTAGTCAAGGTGGCTCTCGTTAACTTCAATATTCTTTAGGCAGCTAAATTCAAGGGTAGCAGGATATGGAATTCGAAATTTCCGAAGAATCGAGGCTCATTCAAGATCAAGTTGTACGGTTTTTAAATGAGAAAATTATTCCCAATGAGAGCGTGTACGCGGCGCAAGCGAAAGAAGTCAGTAACGGTGAAGATCCACCCATCATGACAACCCTCAGAGCCGAAGCCAAGAAACTGGGACTTTGGAACCTATTCCTACCAGACGACGAGTGGGGAGCAGGGGTTTCTAACCATGATTATGCGCTGCTGTGCGAACACACGGGACGTAGTCCAATTGCGTCTCGGGTCTTCAATTGTCAGGCTCCAGATACAGGAAACGCAGAAATTCTGGCGGAATTTGGGACACCGGAACAACAAGAGAAATGGCTAACACCACTTCTGGAAGGCGAGACTCGCTCTTGTTTTTCTATGACCGAACCAGACGTTTCAGGCGCAGATCCAACCGGTCTGCGGACCCTTGCACAACGGGACGGCGACGAATGGGTAATCAATGGGCATAAATGGTTCACCAGTGGCGCTATTGGCGCCCGTTTTGCCATCGCCATGGTGGTGACCCAACCCCACGCCGCGCCCCACGAACGTGCCTCCATGATAATCGTACCCACCGATGCGCCCGGGTTTAATCTGGTGCGCCCAGTTTCTGTGATGGGTCATGTTGGCGGCGGTGGCCACTGTGAGATCCAGTACAACAATTGTCGTGTACCCGCTGAAAATCTTCTTGGCCCAGAACATGGTGGGTTCATGATTGCTCAGGCGCGGCTAGGCCCGGGACGAATTCATCACTGCATGCGGGCAATTGGTACCGCTGAACGAGCCTTTGAAATTATGTGTAAACACGCCAATGAACGAGAGGCATTCGGCAGCAAACTGGGGGAAAAGCAGTTTGTGCAAGAATGGATAGCCACATCTCGGATGGAAATCGACCAAGCCCGACTCTTAACGCAATACGCCGCTTGGAAGATGGACAAATTTGGCAAGGAAAACGCGCGCCAAGAACTGTCCATGACTAAGGTTGTAGTACCCAACATGATGATGGCCGTGTTGGACCGCGTCATGCAGTGTTTAGGTGCCCTCGGGGTCTCAGATGACACGCCAGTAGCCGGCATGTGGCGCAACGGTCGGGCACTCCGTATAGCCGATGGCCCCGACGAAGTACACAAAATGGTAATTGCCCGTCGCGAGCTGAAGCGCTTCGCTTGAAGATCAGTTCCTCAGCCGCAACACTCGCAACATTGAGTAGCTAGGACGCCACCGGCAACACAAGTACATCCGTATTGACCTCATCGATCACCTTGCGAGCCGTCTTGCCAACGGCTCCTGGTGATTCCGGTCGCGCAACACGAGCGATGATCACCAGATCACTGCCTTTTTCTGCCGCTACCTCAGCGATAACTTTCTCTGGTGAACCAGATGCCGCGGAAACCTGGCTGCGCTCTAAACCGCACTTGTCGGCAAACCGTTGGCGGTCTGGCCGTCGATCGCCTTCGTAACAGGTTACCGCATGCATCGTCGCGCCCAAATCATCAGCCATACGGCCTGCCGACTCTAGAATGTCCCGGTTGGCTTTTTCGTAACTTTCTTCATCCGGACTGTGCTTCACCGCGACCAGTACACTGTCTATCTGGAACGGTTTCCCCGTCTTGACTAAAAACACTGGGCATTCGCATTCGCGAATGAGCGTCCAGTCTGAAGTATCTCGAACCATTCGTACAAAGCGGGAGTGTTGGGTCATATTTTTTAAGACGAGACTGCTGTTCTGTCGCGCGGCTGCAGCAGGAATAGCCTTGCGCCAGTCATCGACCCACTCAACCTCGGTTTCTACCTCAATCCCTTCAGCACGAATGGACATAACCAGACGCTCCAACCAATCAGAAACCCGCGCTATCGTGGCGTCGCGAGTTTGCGCCTCATCTTTCTTAGGTACCGGCGTAACGGATTCCGCATTGATACAACAATACACGTGCAACTGGGCATCAACTGACCGGTGAGCTTTGAAATTTTTAACCACACCGACACCTGTCTCAAGCGCTGCTTGTTCCATGCAGGTAGGATCTAATACAACAAAAACCTTTGTAGGCTCAGGCATAACTTTCTAACCAACTATTACATTTAATTTTACTAGGGTATCGGCCATTTTCACGAAGTCTATCGTGATATTCCACTATAGCGGTCACATTATGAATAGCCTGGGAAGAGAATACTGGGGAAGTCTAGTTACTCACCGATAGACCAATGCGCCGTCATCTAAATCTGCCTTCGGAAACTCTTCTTTCTCTGCCCAGTAGTCCTGGGTGAAGGCCCAAGGTGCATGGTCGCCTTGCTTAGGCATTAAGTGCATACCGCGTGTCAGGTAACCCGGGTTGAAGTTCTCAGGATCAATCCAGGGTAGGCGCGGCATATTGCTGTCTTCCGATCGCAACTCCGGTACCACCACCTGCACGTTTTGTTCATCCATGCGCTGAAACATTCGCATTAGAAATTCAGCAATCAAATCTGCGCGTAGTGTCCAACTGGCTCGAAAGTAACCAAATACCCAGGCTAGATTCGGAACGCCTGTGAACATCATGCCGCGGTAAGTAACACTATCGGCAAAATCTACCGGCTGACTGTCCACCTGGAAATCAATGTCGCCCAGCAAACACAGATCAAAACCGGTTGCCGTGACAACGATGTCTGCTTCGAGTTGAGCACCAGAGGCTAGCTCTATACCAGATTCGGTGAAACGTTCGATCTGATCGGTGACCACTGATGCCTTACCACTATTGATACCTTGAAACAGATCTCCATCCGGCAGAAAAGCCAGCCGTTGTTGCCATGGCCGGTATTTAGGCGTGAAGTGTGTATTGATATCAAAATCTTCACCTAGGTAGCCACGTGCAGCAGCCAGCAGCTCTGCCTTCACAGACTCCGGCTCTTCAAAAGATCGGCGGGTCATTTCCTGCTGATCAAGCAAAATCTTGCGACGCACAATTTCGTGGGTCCACTCGTCAGGCACCTCCAGTTCACGCAGCGTATCTGCGAGCTCATTGCTGTTGGGTGCTGGTGCGAAGTAGGTGGGAGAGCGTTGCAGCAAGGTTATGTGCTCACAATCTTCAGCCATGGCTGGAACCACCGTGGCTGCCGTGGCACCGGATCCAATCACAACCACTTTCTTACCGCGGTAATCTAGATCTTCTGGCCAGGTTTGTGGATGCACAATCGTGCCCTGATACTTTTCCATATCTGGCCACTGCGGCGTGTAGCCTTTGGCATGTCGATAGTAGCCCTGACACATCCACAAGAAGTTGGCGGTGAAGCGTACTTGCTCACCGGTATCCAACCGCTGGGCAATTAGCGTCCAGCATTTGTCCGCAGAGGACCAAGCAGCAGATTGCACCTGAGTTTGATATTGAATGTGCCGTCGGATGTCTTGCTCGTCCAGCACTTCGTCTAGATATTTAAGAATCTCTTGCGCGGTGGCAATCGGTGCGCCCACCCAAGGCTTCCACTTGTAACCGAAAGTGAACAGATCGCTGTCAGACCGAATGCCCGGGTACTTGTGCGTCGACCAGGTTCCACCGAAGGTTTCTTGGGTTTCTAACAACGCAAAAGACCGATCTGGCAGATGGGTTTGTAGATGATAAGCCGCGTCAATACCGGAAATGCCAGCACCGATGATTAGCACGTCGTACTCACCGGCTAGTTGCAGGTTTTCTGCGTTAGTAGTTGTATCTGTATTCGTGGCCACATTCATAGCAACACCACCTCACCCTTTATATACACCTAGCCCCAATGTACCGTGAGCACATCGGGCAGGATTGATTTTGATCAAAAAACGATAGTTTCACCCGGTTTTTTGGCGGCTTCAGTGCACTAGTTACGGTGCACTAGTAGAAAAAACCACCAGCAATAGCATATCTTCCTCAATCTCAAAGAAAGAATGGCTTTCCGTAGCACCCACATGCAGCACCATACCCGGTTTGATGGCCTGGACTGTACCCGCAATATCATCGCCCAGGCGCATTTGAGCACGGCCTTCTAGCACATAATAGACCTCATCTTCTTCGTGAGGGCTCTGCATATCCTGGGCCCCCTTCGGTAGTTGGTACAGGCCCGCGTGCAGTGTTGCTACCCGTAAAAATTCCCGATAGACCACCTCACCTGGGTTGAGTTGTTTGCGCACTGCTGCAATATCGAACAGTTGCCAAGGTGCCGGTTTTGCTGCCGCCATGCCAATTTCCCTAAACGCTCAAAGTGACGAGCAGTTTTATCACCGATTCACGGCTTGTCAATCCATTCACTGAGCAGTTTATGAAAGTGTCGTGGCTTGGTTTCACCATAGTTACCGAAGATGATCTCAGGATTCGTCAATATCTTCATGCCTTTTTGCACGTCCGGCATATTCACAATGTCCTGATTGAACACCTTGGCTAGCATCCCCAGTTCCGGTGCCTCCACCCAGTCGTCATCTGCTCCAAGCCAGTGTATGGGCGGTGCGGGCGGTTTCTTACCATCTGCTGGTGTGGGTGCCAGGTACATGCATTCTTGAATACACTCTTCAGGGTTGTCGCCATTGGGTCGAAACCGATAGACGATTTGATTGAATGATCCCCACGGATGGAAATTGGGAAATACGGTCAAATAGATGGAGTCCAGCAGCTCTGCGTCACTCACATTGTCCATATGATCACCAAGTACGCTGCGAAAGGAATCTCGTATGGGTGCGGCCATAACTTGCCGTAGATTCTCATTGGAACCGACTTTGGGTGGTGGACCTAGCGGAATTTCCTCCGCACCAGGCAATTGCTCGCCACCAATCCAGTTGCACATATTCGTGTCGGCATGGGTCATGTCACCGGAAACCCAAGTGCCATCCGCATTAAATTTGCTGACCTCGCCTATCTTATTGATTACATGTACCAGCCCATCGCTGGCGCGTTCATAGACATGGCCCGTCAGCGCATGCTGCAGCCGTGTGTACAGTTTGGCACCCTCGAGCGGTTCAAATTGTTGGTCTATATGTGGACTTGGCGTGAAGTTTGGTGACATTGCACGACTATAGTTACCGAATACATCGTACTGGGTGTTGGCATCACCAATGCTACCTAGAATGGTCGGATGCGTAGCAATCGCATGATAAGCCTCGCTGAACGCTTCTTGCGCTACTTTCCAGTTGCAGCGCAGAATTTTGGCCACATGGGCCACCTTGTGGCGTTTGTCATAAGGCAGCAACGTAAACTGATCGCTTAAGTTACCCAGAAAGTCCTCAAGCGGTTCTGCCTTGTCATCTGGGTTTATAAATATGAAACCACCCCAACGGCCAACTTGAACTTCAGGCAGTGAATGGGTTTCCGCAGACACGGTTGGAAAGTCCCACGCACACGGTACTTCTTTCAAACCCCCGTCTGTGTCCCAGGCCCAACCATGAAAACTGCAACGAAACTCTCGGGCGCGTTTACCATGATGTGTTTTTAGCAACCGACCGCGATGCAGACAGGCGTTCGGATACGCCTTAAATTCGTCTTCACCTGACCGCACCACCAAATAGGATAGATGCGCGATGTCGTATACGTGATAATCGCCGACTTCAGGAATATCATCCTCGTGGCAAGCCATTTGCCACACACGTCGCCAGACTTTCTCAACTTCCAGGTCATGAAACTCTTTGGTGTAGTAACGCTCCACCGCAACCGTTGTCGGTCCAGCGGGCATTGGTGACTCCATTCGCATAATCTCAGGCACAGGATGACTATCCGCATCCAAAATGGCCTGATAAGTGAGCCCTGCAGAGCGGTCGGTTCCGGTTTGTGTTTCAGTCATATTGCGAGTCCTTCCCTATTTTTATTACAGTCGCATACCAAGACTAACACCAAATAGCCATGGATCAATTTCTACATCGCCCAAACTGGTACCATTCAATTTGGCTTTTGATTCGATTTTCATATAACGCACTTCCGCGTTTACAAACACATTGTCAGTAATGTCGAAGTCCACACCCAATTGTGCGGCGGGTCCTACTGATGTATCCAATGACAGATCAGCACCGTTTAGTGCGCCCGTTGTACTTTCCTCAAAGAAAATTGTTACGTTCAAACCGGCACCCACGTATGGCCGCAGAGTACCGTACCGGTTGAAGTGATATTGTGCTGATAGCGTGGGAGGTAGATGCTTGGTTTCTGCTACCTTGCCGCCACTAACTAAATCAATGTCATGCTTAAACGGCAGCGCCGCCAGCAACTCAACAGCCCAATGCTCGTTGATGAATCGGGTCACGGTAAAAGTCAGCATCAGCGCGTCTTCCACTTCCACAATGCTGTGATTGTCGGATTTCGGCATTATATCGTGAGCTCCCACTCGAACTAACCAGTTCGAAGATTCCTCCGCCGATTCCGCCGCCGCCGACAAACTAGCAAGCAACCCAATCAGAGCGACCAACCCCATAGCGATGTATATCCTTTTGCGGGAGTGTTGTCTGTATTCAGTACCCGACGTCCAACCCATAGTCTCGATTCCTATTTTGATTGCAATTTCAAACACACTAATTCGAAACGCTCCGTAGTCTTTGATCTGGGTCAAATGGGAGCGAATGAGTTCTAAATTGATCTAGATCAATGGTGTACGGCTAATGGAGTGGGAAGCTGCACAGGTCAAAACTCATCGAGGCACCATCCATGAGCACGGTCACCCAAACCCAACAACCTTCAGACGACAACGCCACTACCAGTCACTCAGACACTTACGCAACGTTGATGCAAGTAGCTTGGAATTTCGATTACAACAGCAGTGTTGAGAAGTTAGATGATCTTTACAATCGCGCAAAAGAGAATCAGTGGAACGCAGCCGAACTTGAATGGGACACCACTATCGATCCCAGCAATCCCATTGTCGCCAGTAGCAATAGCGACTACAGCCGCATGCCTTTCTTCAAACGACTTTCGAACACACAGAGAGAAACCTTTACTGCTCACTCCACCGCCCAACTGCTTTCGCAATTCCTGCATGGAGAACAGGGCGCGTTGCTGACTGCGGCCACCGTCGCTCACGGCGTACCCGACGTGAAAGCGAAATATTATGCAGCCACCCAGACCATGGACGAAGCACGTCACGTAGAAGCATACCAGCGCTACATCGACAAAATCGCGATTCAGTACCCAATGGTACCTTGGCTGAAAAACTTGATCGATGTCACTTTGCAAACCAACAATTACTGCAAGGTATTAATCGGTATGAATATGATTGTGGAAGGTTTGGCGCTCGGCGCATTCAACAATATGTATCGTCAAACCAACGAGCCATTATTGAAGTCGGTCACTTTTAACGTCATGCGCGATGAATCACGCCATGTGTCTTTTGGTCATGTGTATCTCACACCCACCATTGCGGCAATGCACGCTGATGATCGCGAGTCCATGGCCCAGTTCGCATTCGATGCTATCCAAATTCTAATCAACGGACAAAATGCACCCATGAATGCAGGCTTCTTAGATGTACTAGCCGTAAGCAATATCGATCCGGACGACTTCACTAAAGGTATTAAAGAAGCTGCGGAAATGGGCATACAAAATGAACTACCGCCCGGACAGATTCATTCGGTGAAAGATTTGATGATGCCGTCACTGGTGCGGGCCGGTTTAATTACACCACGAACCAAAACTTTGTTCGAAGACATTGGCGTGCCGGTGAATGCTGATCTTCGAGTATTGGAAGCCATGGAAGATCGGGAGTCTAATGCCAATGTGCTAAATGCCGAAGGTGCCGCTTACTAGTGGACTGGCAGAGCATTACTAGCCAGGGGTTATTTGCACAACTGCCAGAAGCAACGCTGGTGATTGGCGTGGACGGCCAGGTGCTTGAGGGTAACGCCCTGGCCGCCGAGTTGTTTGAGTTGTCTGAACCCTTCCCCCAGGTAACCGTAGAATCGTTGCTTACGCAGCCGGAACGCGCTCGCTTGCAGCCGCTACAGTGGCTAAGTAAGTGGGCGGATTCACCCAATGCTCCGGAATTGGACTACGTGTTGCTCACCGCAATCACTAGTTCTGGGCGGCACATTCAACTAAGCATTCGAGTTGCCAGATTACTCGATGAAAATAGCCACCCCTGTTATTTGGTCGTTCTACGTGACATGAGTCGCTGGGAAGCACGCCTACGCAAAGAGCGGGACGCGCATCGAGTAGCGGCGCGGTTACTCGCCTTGTCAGCCGATGCCGTGGTGACTACCAACGACAGCTTCGAAATTATCTACGCGAACCCGAGTGCTACTCAACTATTCGGTTATACCCCAACGGAACTAATTGGTGCACCGCTCGCCAAGTTGCTGCCTGCGCGTTTCCACATTGACCATGAAACACACATGCAGCGTTTCGCCGCTGAATCGTCGCCCTCACGGTTGATGTCAGACCGTGGTGCAGTCGTTGGGGTGACTCGCGATGGCGAAGAGATTCCCATTGAAGCTTCGATCACCAGAATTAGCCAGCACAACGAAACTGTGTTCAGTGCTCAACTTCGCGATCTCAGGCATAGGCACAAGCAGTAGAACCATGCCGGAGATTATTTTCGTCGAAGCAGATGGTACGGAGCACCCAATCGATGTGCCGGTTGGAGAGTCTCTCATGCAAGCCGCAATCAACGAGTTGGTTCCAGGTATTGAAGGCGACTGTGGCGGACTTTGCGCCTGTGGCACCTGCCACGTCTATATAACGCCTGAATGGACCGAGCACTGCAGCGTGCCGGATGAGCTTGAGTCGAGTATTTTGGCTTTTGCCTACGAAGTCGACGACCGCAGCCGATTGTCCTGTCAAGTCACTATGACCGAGGCGCTCGCTGGCATGCGGGTGCCATTGCCACAGCGCCAGTACTAAAAGCATTAGGTAGTTCCCCCGATACAGAAACCACGCCAACCCTGGCACTTTCGAGAGATGATTGTTTCTGAACGACCGCTGCTATGACCAAATTTGGCGCTGAAGGGCGCTGCGCGAACTGTGCAACATTACCGGCCTGCCTGGGTGCCGGTCTTGGACCGCAAGCCCTGTCGGTATTGCCAAGTATCTTAAGCAGCTCAGCACCAATGGTGCCGGGCACCCATCTGTTTCGGCCCGGCGATCTAGCCGATTGCCAGTACTATGTAAGATCCGGTTCTTTTAAGACTTACGTCATCAATGCCGATGGGGAAGAACGGACAACCGGGTTTTATATACCCGGCGAGATGCTAAGCAACATGCATGTCGAGGGCTTGCGAGCAGATGGTGCGATCGCCCTAGAAACTGCCGCTGTTTGTCGTCTACATCTGAACGATCTCGGTCGCCTGCAAGAGATCGACCGACTACCAGCCTTGATAGAAAAGTTATCCCAAAGGGAAAGTCGGCTGGGCGAACATCAATTAAACATGGCCAGTACTGCCGCTCAGGCTCGATTCGTCGGCTTCTGTTTACAGTATCGTGCCCGTCTGCTCACTTTAGGGCGGGATGGAACGCGCCTGCCAATGCCCATGAGCCGTACCGACATTGCCAGCTATTTAGGCATGACATTGGAGTCGCTCTCCCGGGTTGCCGCCAAACTTCGAAAAGTAGGTTTAATACGCACGTCGCGTTCAGAACTTGAACTCGTGGATCTTGAGACCCTGCAAACATTGGCTGTGCAGGGTACCTACTAATCGCTTAATCGTCACGCAACTACTCTGGGTAAGCTAACTACACCCATATGCTGAGACTTTAGCAAACTCTAATTCAGGAAAACCTTGGTCCACAGATTCGCGCAATTTGTCGTAGTAGACGTTCGCGCCGCCATAATAAATCAACACCCGAGGCTCTTTGTCTTCGATATTCGCACCCATCATCCGTGAATGCGCTTTGTCCCCCTGGGCCATGAGCGTCTGTTCGTGAATTTCGGCCACCGTTTTGTTGGCTTCGGCACTCGACAATAGATCGTCAAAGGTTTCGAAAACGAAACTAAAACTACCTCTAGGCCGGTACTCTTCAAGAATTATTTGAACTTCATCAGGCGGTGTATCAACCAAGTTGCGACCGACGGGGCTGTCAAAAAGCCATTCCGAATACGTGATTACGGCGCTTGGCAACAATCGTATCGTAGTTGTCTTCAATCTCCTTTTCCCATTCCGGCGTCATGGGTTTTTGCACAGCAGGCATCACGTAATTAGGTGTGCGCTGGAATACGGTGACACCGGCAGCAACTGCACCGTGGTCGCACCCGCGCCAATAATACCGATACGCTTACCGGCGTAATCCAAACCTTCCTCCGGCCAACGCGATGAATGGAAGCTTGGCCCTTTAAAGCCGTCGATGCCTTTGATTTTCGGCTTATAGAGTTGTGAGATCATGCCCATGGCACTGATGAAGTATTTGCATGTGAACTCGCTACCATCAGCAGCGCTCACCAACCACAGGCCACTGTCTTCTTGGAACTCAGTACTGACAATTTCGGTGTTCAATTGAATGGGTGGTTTCATATCGCATTTGTCGGCCACGAAATGCAAATACTGATGCGCTTCCTCCCAGCCGGCATAGCGACTGGACCAGCTCCATTCCTGGAGGAGCTCTTTAGAGAAAGTCAGACATTAGTAAGTGCTAGATTGACCAAGATTTTTTGCACGAGCAAATTACAGATACTGAGCACTGCCCAGATGATCCAGATCAAATAGGGATTAATCCACGGAATTTTGGGCTTTTAGAGCGAGCGGTACAATGTGCTAAAAAAAAACGCCGGTAAACCGGCGCTTTATCATTGTCGACAACTGACTCCAAGCAGCGAGAGCAACCCAGAGTCAGCTGGGGCCTATTACCTACTCATTACTACCAAAGTGGTAACGAACGCCCAGTTTGATCATGCGACCAAAGGGACTGTGCGTAAAGGCATCATAGTTAAGGTCTGTAGATGCAATTGGTGGATCTTCATCAGTGGCATTAATCACCGACAGAGAAACCAACATGCCATCAAACAGATCTAAGTTGTAGTGAACATCGAAGGTCCAGTGATCATCGATTTCGCCAAAGGCGGGCAACGATGGGCGAACGTCTTCGTAGCTATCTACGTATCGGGCAATCGCTTGAATGCGATGTTTGCCATTTCCATATTTAACAAACAGGTTACCCTTTAGCTCCGGCTTAGGCGTGAAGGGGTCGCCGTCGTTCAAGAAACCGACAAAATCGCCACCTGAGGACAAGAATGAGCCGTTGATGTCCAAGAAATCATCAGATTCATACTCCAGCACGTAGGTGCCTTCTGCACCAAACGACAAGATGCCGCCAGCGATGTCTTGGAAGTCGTACTGAGCGAAAAAATCTAAGCCTGATGTCTTGATATCTTCACCATTGATTATGTTGGTATCGACCCGTTCAAGACCAGCCAATGCCGTACCAAATGGGAACACGTGGCTTCGAATCGTCGCACAACTTGCAGTCGCCGCACCTGCACCACCATCGAAACACTGCTGTGCGTCGTAGGCGGCCACAATTTGCTGCGCACTTTCAGTTTGGAACGCGTCTTGGAAATCGAAGCGCCACCAATCTAACGATGCATAAAACACTTCGTTCTGGAAAATGACACCCAAATTAGTGGTCACTGCGGATTCTGGATCTAGCTGTGCATTACCGTTTATGTCAACGGCCTTAAATGCATTTTGCGCTGGGATAAACTGAAGTCCTGTGTTTGTACCAGACAAAAAGCTCTGCGGTGGTCCCCTGAATGTCGTGGAAGCAGAACCACGAATGGTAACCTGCTCTGATACGTTCCAGCTAAAGGCAACTTTAGGATCAACGGTAGATCCTACATTGCCGCCGTAGTCTTCGAATCGTATTGCCGCTTGGACATTGAAGTTATCCGTGATGGGTAATGCCAATTCACCGAATACGCCATATACACGACGGCTGGTGCTTTCTTCGTCTGCGGCTGCTAGGAAAGCAAGCTGACCCGACGGCGTGGTGCAATCCAATGAAGCGGTGAAACCCAATGTGACGGCAAGAGGATCGTTCCATGGGCAAGGATTCAGAGCACGGTCGGCTACATCATCTACCGTAAACTCGTAACGTTCGCGTCGTGACTGAGCACCTACCGCCCAGCCCACGTTGCCTCCGGATAGTTCAATATTAGTCATGCCACTGAAAATCGCTTCAAATACCAACAGCTCATTCGTTGTTTTTGAACCGGTATCGGTGATTACCCAGTTAAACAGTTCTTCAGAGTTAGCGACTGCTGGATTGTACTGTGGGTTTACCACACCGTTAACAGCAGAGGATTGAATTGCGTTTGAGAACGGGTTGAAATAATCGCAACCGTTCTGGCCAGCCGTACCATTGGCAACTGCTGCGTCGCGGTCGCAGTTCGGGCCACCCAAGCCGCGTAACCCGAAGCCCATGTTTTGAATGAACATATCGTTACCAGTCAACTCGCGCTTACGCTCCGAATAGCTCGCACTCACGTTATAGTTCACTGCTTCTTCAAACAGAGTACCGTCCATGCCGAGCGCAAATCGGATAGTTTCGGTATTGCGCAATCCGTCTTCAGGCTCACCACCGGGTCCTTTACCACTAACACCCCGGGCTCGGGTAATCGGTATAACAGGACCGGCTTGGGGAAACGCTGGGTTTTGGGCGCGTAAATCGATCAATCCAGGATGATCATCAAAGACCAAACGATCTGCACCAAATAGAGACTGGGGAGGATAAGAAGGGGACGTCTTCCAAGCAGGAATATCCACTTCCGCGTACAGCGCTTCTGCGTGCAAGGTGTGGTTTTCGCTGAGATCAAAACTCGCCTGAGTAAAGACTTTTAGCGTCTCAGTGTCTTCGATCAGGTTGTCGAAAGCCGTGTACTGAAAACCACAGTTGCCTGGTGAACGAAGCCCACCCAAGGCTTCACAATTCGGATCGGCTACAACAGCGCCTGTGGTGGCAAGTAAAATGTTGCCAGGATTGGCGATACCAGACCAACCACCTTGGGGTTGTTCTAGGAAAGGTCGCAGCGCCCAATCACGCTCTCTGATCGGCAATTCGTTGCGCTCACCGTATTCGGCAGAAAGGGTCCAGTTAAAGCGTTCGCCTGCTATACCGAAGATCGCCCCGATATCCCAGTCACCGTCACTGTCTTTGACGTCTTGGAAGGACCCGGAAACCTCGAAACCTTCAAAATTCTCTCGGGTAATGAAGTTAACTACCCCGCCAATGGCGTCAGAACCATAAAGGGCAGCTGCTCCATCCTTGAGGATTTCAACTCGCCCGATGGCAAGTGAGGGGATTGCGTTGATATCAACACCTTGAGTTTCCGTCGGCACGTGACGCCGACCATTGATCAGTACCAATGTGCGAGCACCGCCCAGTCCACGCAAGTTGATGGTTGCAACACCTTCATTTGCCTGGCCACCGGCTTGAAACTGGTTGGTTTCTCCGAGGTTACCGGAGGTGACTCCCAGATTTCGGACCATCTCGATAACCGACGGGTTACCAATCTCTTCTAGGTCCGTACGATCAAGCACATCCACTGGTAGTTCTGCATCTTCTGGCGTACCTCGGATGTAGGAACCAGTCACTACAACCTCTTCTATCTCTGCGTTCTGGTCTGCTTCTTGAGCCTGAACCGAAGGCATGGCAAAAACCACACCTAGACTCAATACCCAGAACAGCTCTCTCCAAGCTGATCTTGCTAGCATTAAGGAATCCCCTTGTTTGTGTGTACTCTTCGGTAGAATCTAGCTACCCAACTATAGATAGCTCGACACATATTGAAACAATATGGAAAAATAATGGAATTTTCAACTAGAGTTTTTCCATTTTTACAGATGATCGAACAGTATCGGCTAGTTTTCGGTGGGGTCAGCAGCGGTGGGGTCAGAGCCAAGTGCCAGAGTCAAAGCTGTCGATGAAGTCTTCTGCTTGTATCAGCAGATTACTCTGGCACCTGGCTCTGACCCCATTGTTATCTGCTCGATTCGAAAGTGGCGGGGATTATCCAGGGGGTGATGGCGTCGATGCCGCCTTTTTTCGAGTTGTCCAACGCCACCATGTAGGCGCCTTTGGAAGCAAAGCGCTGACCCGGGCCAAGCGCTAGAGACGGGTGCGTACCCGGATTCAGTTTATTCTCCGCTTCGTGCTCAATCAGTTCGATGAGGTAGTCACGGTGGAAATCTTTGAGCAAATGCCCCAGCCCGTACTGCAGCAGCGTCAGGGAATAGAACGTTTGATATTGCAGGCGCGGGTGCGTCACCGCTAATCGTCGAGAATGCATCCATGCTCTTACCCTAAAACGCCGAGGATGATAATTGCCTGGAATCTCGTAAGGGTGCGAGAACACAACTTTTCGGCTCAGCGCTCGCGGCAATAATTGGCGTGCAGACTCGATGGCCCTGGAGGGCAATACCAGCTGTTTGAATTTGGGCTTTAGCTCCGCTAGTAATTGAACGGCTGGTTCAGGTTCATCTCCTGTCCACAACACCAATCCTTGGTTTTTCAGGCGGCGGCCGTGCTGTTTCTTTAATGCATCGACTAACAGTCGAAGTTCATCTTTGGTTGACCATGTCTGGGTGTGGACAACCGTATCGCCTGATAGCTTGCCGATCGCACTCGTAAATTGAGTAGCCGGATATTCTCCTAACGGGCTTCGATGGGCTAATTGCTGGATGTGCTTTGGTAAATTCTCGCCAGCCACCCAATAATTTGCCGCGACTTGCGCCTCCAACAACAAACCGCCAGAAAAATACAGCGAGTAGCCGTTAAGGGCGTGGCGTACGCTTGGCAGTTCCGAGTTCGGGAATAGACAAGGGATTCGCTGCGTGTCGCAAAAGGTACCGACATTTTCCCATGGGCCATTGACTAAGCCGCCTATCACAGCGAAAACCGGTTGCGCTCGGTAATAGGCACTTAGTTGCGCCGGCCAGGTTTGCACATCCCCTTCAAGCTCCCAAACGTGCAGGTTCCACTGCCGATAGGCATCCAAAAAATCTGACCGATACTGGGGCGAAAAATTCGGATGCGCGAGGTCACCGCTGGTATCTTTGTTCATCCATACAAAAAAGGTCTGCATGGTATCCAACATCGCCTGGCGTTCTGCCGGGTCTGAATCTTTAGACACAATTGTTGCAAACTCGATGGTTGTCTTGGTAACCCCGGGGTCCTGCTCGGATGAAAGCTGCCGCAAAAAAGCGCCTAGATCGGCAATGTCTTGCTCGCTCAAATCATATCTAGGCATGATGGGATTGAGCATTTCACCGGTGGGATCAACCCCTTTGGTTAGGGCTTCACCGAGGGATACGTGGTCGTAGGCCGGTCGCAAGTGGGGCTTGCGCACTTGCGCCCAAAAACTCGACGGCTGGATTTCCTGGAACATTTCCTTGAATCGGCGCACCCGGTCGGCTTTGGAAGCACTAAATAGCATGGGACCGGTAATTGGCGGCACGTAGTAACCGCCTTCACTAGAACCCAGTCCGCTTGGGCGATGACAGCTAACACAACTAAACTGCGAACCAGAGATCTCTATGTCGGTTTGCGTGGTACCTGAAATCACACTGCCGTTGGCAGAAATACCGTCCCAGTAAAGCGTTCTACCGGCTTGCACATCACCGACAAGATCACTTTTTGCATAGCAGGGTATCGCAAGCGCCAGCCCCAAGCAGTAGAAGAACAAGAAGGCAGCGTAGCGCACCCCAAATGACTGCATCACTAACTAGCTTCCGGCCCATTTAGTGCAAGCGCACGCTGATATTCCGCCACTAGTTCGTGGGCAGACAGAAACCCCTCGAAGCGAACCCACTGCGCAGATTCGCTCGTTCGCAGGAAGGTGTACGGTTGGTGATACATCTTGTTGTCCGCTGGATAGAGCACGTCAAACGCACGCATCACCTGACCGATACTCTGCTTAGACCCAGTCAAAAATACCCAACCATCTTGGGCTTTGTTGCGTTGGGCATATTTTTTGAGAATCGTCGGTGTGTCGTACTCGGGGTCGATACTAACCGAAACCATTCGATAACCAGGTGCCACCGCGCGCATTTCATCTTGGCTCTTGGAAAAGCTTGCACTCAAAACCGGGCAAATAGTTGAACAACTGGTGAAGATAAACTGCATCAGCACCGGGTGCTCACCACCTAGCAGTTCCGCTAACACCACCTGATCACCGTTAGAGTCCAACAGGTTGATCCGCGGCGCCACATACTCCGCGGTAGTCTGGGAATACCCAAGTGGAGTAGCCAAGGCTTGACGGTGCTCTGCGTGAGGGTCCGCAGGCTCCTCCCGGCTGTGTAGAATGCCGGGAATCGCCGTGAGAACTATTAGCATGATTGCCAATTTCATTTAACTTCTCAGTGCACTGACCAAACCGAAACATCATGGTGCAACGCATCAAACTGATACATGCGCAGGCGTCTGGATGGCTCATAATTGAAGGTCACCTCGACTGTGTGCATGCCAACACCTTCAGCGTTGTACACTTCAGCAACCGGGTCCATCAAGTCACCCCAAGCAGACATGTTTTTCCACTTTCGAACGTGCCCCTTCTTCTTATAGTAAGGTTGCATCGACTCTACTTCGTTTTTGTAATAGGCATGCTCTGTTCGCTGCGCGGGTGGGACGGGTATCGGCCCACCGCCAGCAACGTGAATCCAGAAATAGTTCCGACCGAAACTAAACAACGGCCCTGCTCCGCCTAGTGGCAAGGTGTTGTGGAAGGTATTTTCCCAGCCGCGCAAGCCACCAAAATCTACCAGTACATAAGCGTGTACGAAGTAATCTCCGTTCAGCAATTTGACGCGAACTTTATCACCCCGTTCACGCCACAAATGGTCAACGCGAACTTCTGCATCCCCATCATGGCCTTTCACTTCTCCGTACATGGTGTTGTTGATGAACAGCAAGGTCATGTCGGAATCTGGATCAAGCTCAAATCCGGTGGGCAGCTTGTTGCGGTTCTGCCAGTCATAGAAGGCCTGTCGCAATAACGGCAACCGTGTGCGAACCGCGTTGCCGACCCCACCACCGCCTTTGCTACTGGCTGCTTGGCTAAGCTCGCGAAACATTCGCCACATTCGTTTAGCTGGCGCGTAATCACCAATCATATCGATGGCGGCTAACTTGGCCTCTTCACTGGCTCGTGGGTTTTCACCAAAAACACCAATCTCCGCTGCGTTTCTCGGCATACCATTGCGCAGCAATACATCGACATTTTCGACAACCTGTACACGTGGTGGATGTACTCTCCATCCCCAGTGATACGTTAGATTCCAGAATCGTGCCGGTGGCATCTTCATTTCGTAGGTGTAGCGTAACCCTTCCTCCATTGGGAAAAAGGTTTGATCCATGCCTACGTTGGGTAACCGTGCACCCTTCATGTTGGGCCCGCCTTCTGCGGTAAAATCTAACTCATTGGGATCATCAAACATCATGGCGTAGGGCGCAAAGTCTTCATGACCGCGGTTAAGGACGTTGACGTTATAAATAATTGTCCACTCTTCATCGTCCACAATGGTTGGATCAATGTAGTTGGTGTCAGCCTCGATATGGCTGTCATACCAAATTTGGTTAATAGTCACCGTCTTGTTAACGGGATCAACGGCTTTGGTTTTTAGCCCTCCCAAGTAGTGCAGAATCGGAAAGCCTTCGTAAACACGGCCGCGGAATCGCCCACGCATCTGATTGCCTTCGATAATATCCACGGCGTGTCCAGACAAACTTTCGACGCGTTGCCGATTGACACCATTTCCCTTAGCCACCATTTTCTCTAACGTATCCATTATCCAATCTAGATCGTCAGTCGGTGATGTTTTATCAATAGCTGTGGTTGTAGGCTCTGGATGCAGGTTGTACGGATTTTCCGGCGTAGACGGCAACGAGTTCGGAATGGGGTTGCCTCGACAAGTTTCAGCTTCTTCGTACTTGGTATCCAGAAGATTCGGAGGATTCGGGCCCATCGAGTCGCCCGGGGGCAATATTGCCTGTGCAGTTTCAAGATAGGTGGTGCTGCCATCGGCACTTTGAGTGCGCGTTTCGAAGGGTACCCGTGGTTGCTGATTCGAACCAAACAGGCCAATACACAAGGGGTTTAGATCATCTAAGTCTGCAGATGCTGGTAGCGCGAATAGCAGTGCATACCAACAGCAAACCACAACCGAACCGTTAAATAGTTTTACAAACATTATGTTCACTCCATGAAAGTTGAGAAGCCGCAATCATTTGCAGCCTCATACTTGGCGATTGTGGTTATGTGTATCTTTGAGATTGACCACTCGGGGACCCGCTCGCCGCAACTTGCCCACCGGTTTGGTCTGTGGCATCACCCAAGTGACACGCTCAGCCATGTCAGAGACTTGAATATCCACCGGAAAGCCACCCCAAACACCGTCCGAGCCATTACCGTAGAAGACAATGTCCGTTTGTCTTTTACCTGGTCTGTGCGCATGTTTCATGCGGTACATCCGTAAGGACATCACATCGGCACTTGCCTGATTGCCGGTTAAAAACAACCAGTTTTTGTGGGCACCATGCTCCGCCGCAAACTCTTTCAACCGACTCGGCGTGTCACCGGCTGGGTTCCGAGTGATCGATACCATCTGAATCAAACCGTCGTTTAGCTCCCGGTCCAGACGCTTAGCGAGCTCGGCCAATTTGGCAGTCACTGCCAAGTGCCTTTCATCAAGCACACTCATAAAGTTCAGCAACACCACCTTGTCTTGGATCAGATCTTCATACAGTTTGTGAATTCTTCCGTATTGATCCAACATCTCAACGTTTGGGAAGGCATCTCGCACTCTAGTATCAATAACCGTTGAGCCAGCTGTACTCGCCAACCTGTTCGCGTCAGCGGCCGCTCTAGCCGCAGCGGCACTAGAGGTTGCAGCAACACCTGCTGCCGCGACCAGACCCACTGAGAATTTCGAAAGCAGACCGCGGCGGCCAACGTCTACATCGGTCATTTCAGTTTTGTCTATTTCGTCTAATTTTTTACTATCCATGAGTTAATCTCCCTGGCCTGGAGGCACAATGTCCCAGCGAATCATCATCGCGTGATCTTCGTGCACCACATTGTGACAATGCATCACGTGCTTCCCTAAGAAGTCGCGCCAACGACTAAAAAATTTCACTTCATCGCCCGGCCCCAACGTCACTACATCTTTCCTGGCTTTGAGAACGTCGGACTCCGCGATGGGTTTACCGTTTACTTCAAGGATTTGAAATTCCTCAAAGTGAGTGTGAATTGGATGAGCCCACGCATTACCGGCGTTACGGAAAGTCCATATTTCAGCCGAGCCCTGCTCAATGGCAGCATCAACACGATTTGGATCCATGAGCCGCCCATTGATCGTCCATAGGCCATTGTCATAGTCGAAGACGAACAAACGCTCTCGCCGAACTTCATTCATCTTGATCTTAGGCAGCTTGCGCATGAACTTAGGTACCCTGGACGGATCCTTGACCTTTCCGGGCTGAATACGAAACTCAAGCAATCCGTCGCCTTCGTCTAATGTATAACCACTCGGGCCCGCACCATCGGTGCGCATCTCCAAGCGATTGATCAGATACACCTTGTCTCCGGCGTCATACTTAGAAAAATCCAATACGATATCGTGGCGTTGCGCTACCCAAACGGAAATGCTGTCTTGCTCTAGCGGGCGTTGCAGCAGGTTTCCATCCGTGGAGATCACCGTCATCTTGTCGTCGTAGGGTTCGCCATATTGCGGAACCACATGCAAGTGTATGGTGTACAAACGTGATGGGCCGCCATTTAGAATTCTGAATCGATACTTCCGGCGCTTAACATCGAAGTAAGGTTGAATGACACGGTTTACCGTAAAACGGTCACCAATCATCCCGTTGGTTGTGTACGCCTGCGGTGTGGGGCCATACAAGTTCGGTGTACCTTGGGCGTTACCAGCATCAGGAAATTCAGCGCCAGCACGAGGCATGGCACCGAAAAAGTCCCACACGACCTGACCGTTCTGGTCGAATTGAACATCGTGCAATATCAACGGCACGTCGAATTCACCGCTTGGTAGACGATAAGCTTTTGGATGCTTGTCTTCTTCATTATTACTGTCACGCTTGTCAAATAGCAGATAAAAACCGGACAAACCGGCGTAAACATTTGGCGCAGTAAAATCTAAGCGGTGGTCGTGATACCAAAGCGTGCTCATGATTTCTTTGTTATCAAATCCAGCTGGAAAATTGGCATAGTGATGGTCCCAAAACTCTCCTGGATTAAAGAAATCCTGTGGAATACCGTCACTTTCGGATGCCGTGTGTGCGTTATGCAGATGAATGGTGGTCGAAGGAAGCGCAAAATTGACATTGCCGCCTCCACCCACGCCGGGCAGATGATTCTCCCGTCGCAAGAAAACCGGCTCACCATAATTTGAATGATAAGTTTCACCGGGCACTTGACCGTTGAATCCCCATGACCAGGAACCTACGTCTTGATCGCCCGCTCGCCCGACGTTGCCTTCGACACCGTCACCATAGGGTGCTTGCCAGTGATATTTCCAGCGAAATTCGCTGATCACTTCCCGGTAGAATTTTTCCGGTTCAAAGTCATGCCAGCGCTGATGTCTGCCAGGCTCCGGTGCGGGATTCAGCGTATTTTGATCTATTGGATCCGCAACTCGCATGACGTGTAGCGGCGCGGTGAAAGCTTGCACCGGTGGACTTGGATCAGTGAGGATGCTGGGTTCTAGATTGTCCGGGAAAACCAACCCTGACTGGGGAAAGTTGCCCTCCTCCCACTGAGTTGCTGCAACTTCAGTTGCCTTGGCAGCTAGCCCGACACCGGCGGCTGCAAGACCGAACTTAAGTGTATCGCGTCGTTTAGACATTTGGGTACCTCTTCCGTGTAGGTGATTGTTACTTTGCGCGTCCCTGACTTAATAAATTGTCCTAATAAATTGAATCAATAAATGAGCTCAACAAATTTGAGGTTAGTTTGATTTCACTACCACATCGATGCGGAATATTTGAAAGTCGTGCAATAAGACACTGAGAAGTTGAATGTCGTTTTCTTTGGTGTTTTATCGATACTGCAACGGGCACTGTGCTACAAATTTATTTAGAGTCAGTTAAGACTATGCTCGGCATAGGAAGAGAACAATGGGTACTACTACCCAGTTTTCGAAACTGGTGGGGAGTGGTGGGGTCAGAGCCAAGTGCCATCATCCAATCGCCGAGCATGTTCATAGAAACTGTTGAGCTCCACCTGACCACCCGGCGACCAATCATCCTTGTAGGTTTCAACATCGCGAATCATTTCGCTAAATTCTCGAGCGCAAACATCAGCTGCTTTTTGTTGATTGTTCCAAGCGTCCTGTTGAATTTGCGCTATGTCAGCCATCGCATCACTGTGAATTTTGGCGCGCGCCATGATGCCTTCACGGACAATATGGCCCATAGTGGAATTGTGCTGTGCTATCTGCGCTTCCCAATCGGGGTTTGCTATTAGCGATCGCCGTAACCGCTCGTACAATGCTGGATTAAAACTGTCCGCAGAGCTAAACGGACCAAAGGATGCCAGCGCGAATCCCGAGTAGTTTTCTATAACAACGCCATACTGTCCACCGCCGGTTCGCAGATAACCAAATTGAACAGCCGCAGCTAAAGTTCCCCGCATCTGTTCACCTTCCTGGGTGAATTCCACCAGTGCTTCTGCCGCTGATACCCAAACTTTGTTGTACTGAAAACCCGAGTTCGATTCCGAATTCAAATTGGCCAATTCAGACTCCAAATCTGGCCGGGTCCGCAGGTTTAGTATGCGTGCATCCGGCAGCACTTCGCTCAAGATAACCTTAATATATGCTTCCACCGTATCGATGGTTGCTATCGTGCACCCGGGCTGGCTCGGTTGCCCGGTCTGATTCCACTCCCAGCGTTGTTGCGGCAGCACCAACACTCCCGCCCGGCTATCCGGTGATTGTGCACGCCAGTTAAATGCCTAACCGTTAGCACAACTGTACTGCTGCGCCCATTTAATTCCGCCACTGGTTTCCCAGCCGTGCGGAATAAATAGTGTAGCTGCTACCAGAGGTCGGCCAAATCCAGCGTTGTGCATAACGGCAGTTGGCGCAAGATGCACGCCGGTGAATTGTCGTTTTTGTGAGATTGACTTATTTTCTGCACCAGCAGCAGACAAATTGGGTTGCGCTGCATTTTGAGACTGGGTACTTGCGACACTGCTAGGTTCGTCGTCAGCAGTCTCCCCGCATCCCAAGAATAGAAAAATGGTAAACGCAACGAACCAATGTTGCTGTTTTATGGGTAGATTAGCCTGCACACAAATTCCCGATCAGTAGCCGCCTCTATTCAAACGGTTATTCAAACGTCTTTTCAAACCTTACCCCTGTAGGTTGGTTCGTGTCGGTTCCGCAGCATTAATGGCTGACAACCACTTTCATCTATGTAAGGACGCAACAATGATATCCAAGACTCCACTATTGGCCACAATTTGCCTACTGCTTACAACACTGTTGATAAGTTCTGCAGTTTCGGCGCAAGGCCAACCCAAACGAACCTTTCAATTTACCAACTTAAGAGATATCTCGATGGGGCCCAACGTCGCAGCAAACGGTGGCGCCTCGCTGCAAAGAGCACGGAATTCTGTTGAAGCACGAGTAATGGTGGGTGACCTAAATCCAGGGCACGCACACTCGATGTGGTTTATCTTCTTTAATAACCCGTCAGCTTGTCAATCCAACCCCTGTGCCGACACTGATTTAGCCACGGCGGGTGGTGGCATTCACTACGCGACCGGCGGTATTGCTGGTGCCAATGGCGCGCTTAATATCTCGGCGAAAGCCAGGGCTGGTGGTCCACCCGCGGGGGCGCAGGGAAACCCAAATCTACCCAAGCCTGGTCTGGTTCATGGCAGGGGCTTCAAAGCAGAAGTACATTTAGTGGTTGTGGATCATGGCATTCCATTGCCCGCTGATTTTAATAGCCAAGATCCTGATGTACCGGGTACCTGGGGTTGGGAGTTGACGCATGCATTGCCGCCAGGGCCCGCCTGGATTCGTGCGGCTATTTTTGCCCCCCAGGAATAACAAGAAAAGAGTGGTGGGGTCAGAGCCAAGTGCCAGAGTAAGACCTGTCGATGAAGTCAGTGCTTGTATCAGCAGATTACTCTGGCACTTGGCTCTGACCCCATTTATCTCTTGGCTCTGACCCCATTTATCTCTGACCCCGTTTCTCTATTCTAAGTTAGGAACACCACCCCACTCGGCATCCAGTGCACAGCGTAAGTTTGCAACGTTCTTCACACCAATGCGTTTCCGCAACTCGGCTTCGAGGTAAAACAATCCCTCACGTGCATGACGTCCAAGATCTCGCCCACGTGCCGTGAACATCACCCGCTTTTGGCGACCATTATCCGGATCTGGCTGCACTTCAAGTATGCCCTTGGCATTCAATTCCTTGAGTACCTGTTGAGCCGCTTGCTTTGAAACTCGCAGTTTTACGGCGAGGTCTGACGGTCGGTCGATACCCTCGGTGAGATAGACCATGGCCATAGATTGCGCGCGCGGCAGGGAAAGACCAGATTTATTCATCATGTAGGCCTGCAAGCCATCATCCAACCAATAGGTTGCATGCACCAGTGTTCTTAGCAGTCCATGTTCGTCAGATTGGGCGTCTAAATCTACCGCACCTGCGTGTTCCACCATTAGGGCGAAACACTCAAACCGGTCACCGGTTGACCGTTGGCTTTTAGGCCTTTGGCGTTAACAGGAAGGTCTACGTTCGGCAGACCGGGCTGCAACGTTGCGCAAAACTCAAGCATGATGCCGTCTGGGTCAAAAAAGTAGAACGACTGCAGCCATGTTTTTTTGGATGCTTCAGTGGCAGTGCGCGATTCTTCACCGGTGACCACATCGTCGTGATTCACAATCACCGAGCAATCAACACCTTTAGCAACTAGTTTTTCGCGATAACCGGCTATTTCCTGTTTGTCGACGTTGAAGGCGACATGGTTCATCGATCCATGTGCAGAAGATATCGTGGGCCCAGTAGGGTTACCAACAATATTACCGGCAGATGCTATACCCGGTTGTGCCGTGGGTGCGTCGTTAAACCAGAAAAATGCCAGTTCACTGTTGTTACCCATATCGAAAAAAAAGTGTTGGCCGTAACCTTCTAGATCAAACCCTTTGGTTAAGCGCATACCCAATACGTTGGTATAAAAGTCCACGGTGCGTTCCATGTCTTTACAAACCATAGCGAGGTGGTGCACCCCATTCATTTTAAATTCGCTCATTTAGCTTCTCCTCATTGCCCAGTCTCATTAACATACCGAATAGTCAATAGCATAGACTTTCAATATTGTTGACTATTCGATTCTTTGTCAATAGCATCTTTAATAGGTGCAGTAGCAATGGGGGGGTTGATGCGCGCGAACACCGGTTACCAGTGGTATGTGATTTTTGTATTGCTACTGGCACAAATGTTTTCTTTTCTGGACCGTATGATTATGGGCTTGTTGGTTGGGCCTATTCGCGAATCCTTTGCCATCAGCGACACCCAATACAGTCTTCTCGCTGGATTAGCGTTCTCGCTTTTCTATGCCCTTATGGGACTGCCGCTGGCACGCATCGCGGACAATGGCAATCGCCGCAACCTCATCAGCATTGGCATCGTCGCTTGGAGCATAATGACGGCCCTGTGCGGCTTCGCCAAAGATTTTGTATCGCTGTTTTTCGCCCGTATGGGAGTTGGCGTGGGCGAAGCCACCTTAGGACCCGCCGCGTATTCAATGATCACCGACTATTTCCCAAAGTCGTCCTTGGCCCGGGCATTGTCGGTTTATACCCTAGGAATCACGCTGGGGTCCGGCTTCGCTTACATGCTCGGTGGCGCCGTGATTGGCTACGTACAGAACCTGGGGCTTATCGAACTGCCCATTGTCGGAAGCATCGAAGGTTGGCAAATCACTTTTTTCATTGTTGGCATACCCGGCCTGTTAATAGCGCTATTAACGTTTACCACCGTGCGCGAACCCGCACGAATCGAAGCCGTTAACAACGGGACTCGCCTGCCCGTCAGAGAGGTGACTGCTTATATTTGGCAAAGGCGTCGCGCCTACGGAAGCCATATCTTCGGCATTTCCATTTTCATCATGGTGGTTTATGCATTAAATCTGTGGGGCCCCACTTATTTTATTCGCACGTTTGGTTACACACCCGCTGAAGCAGGTTGGACCTTTGGCTTACTAATGCTTATTGCTGGTAGTGCTGGTTTATTGTTGGCGGGTACGCTTGCAGATCTGTGGATGCAACGTGGCGTTACCGACGCCTACATTCGCATTATTCTGATCAGTATCGTTTGTCTTATGCCCTGTGCTATTAGCCTGGGTTTCGTTGAAACACCAACCGCGGCAATTATAGCCATGTCCTTGGCGGTATTTTTTTCGGCTTTCCAAGGCGGCATATCTGGCGGCACGTTGCAGCTCATGACACCCAATCGTATGCGCGGACAAGTGCTAGCCATTTATTTGCTGGTCGCAAATCTAATTGGGCTTGGGTTAGGCCCGACTGTGCTGGCGATCACAACAGACTATGTATTTGGCTACGATGAAGCGATCGGTAAATCCATCGCATTGTGTGCGACAGTGCTTTGCCCATTGGGGGCACTTATTTTGTGGTATGGTCTGAGCGCTATACGAGCAGAAATTGACACAAGCATTGCAGGAGATATTTGATGCAACCAATTCGCTATGTTGAAGCGCTAAAAAATTACTACGGCGCGATGGGACACCCGCCTTACGACTGGACAGTTAATCAACAAGCGCCCCTGCATCATCTGACCAAGCCACTATCGGAATGTAACGTTAGCTTGTTAACCTCTGGCGGTGTGTCGCAGTGCGCCATGCCGGCGTTCAACCCAGATGCACGCAATGATCATCGGCTAGACGCAATCACCAGCGAGGTGGATGCCACGGACTTTCAAATTCACGACAGCTACTACGACCATACAGATGCCCAGGCCGACATTAACTGTTTGTTTCCGGTAGATCGCCTCAGAGAGCTCGCTGACCAAGGAACAATTGGACAAGTTGCTAAGCGTTTGTGGAGCGGGTTTATGGGCCGTATCTACAACCGCAGCAAAATCCTGAATGAATCTGCACCAGCCTTCGCCGATGCATTGCTCGATGATCGGGTGGACATACTGGTGACGGCCCCTGCCTGACCTTTAGACCACCAGACCGTGGGTCTGGTATGCCGGGTACTAGAAGAACGAGGTATCACCACAGTGTCAGTTGTGACTGGTCTAGATCTGACGGAACAAGTGCTACCACCACGAGCATTGTTTGTGAACCACCCGATGGGTAACAACTTCGGCGCGCCTAATGACAAAACCACGCAAAACGACATCTTAGTCCAGGCACTCGACCTGACTAATAGCGTCCAACAGGGTGGTGAAATACATGATTACACCACCGCATGGAGCAGGTCCTTCGAATATGCGCCGGGCGGCAAGCGAATCGCTGGTTAGCCGCGCTGTTTACTTAGGCTTGGCTCTGGCTCTGTGAACCCATTCGGTCTAATCTTAGGCTAAAGCCCAGTTTATACTATTCACCTTGAGGGAGGTTTTATGGCACTGCAGGACATTACACCACTTAACGATCAACTCGCAGACATCATTGTGCGAGCGGATGAACCATGGATTGAAACCGAGCCCGGCATGGCTTGGATGAAGGTACTTTGGACCGGACCAGAAACTGGTCGGTGGGCCGCCTTATTTCGATGGAACAAAGGCTACACGGCTGCGCCCCACAAACACCTTTCCGATGCACACACTTATGTGCTGAAAGGTAAACTTCAGGTTCGCGACGGCATTCTAAATGCGGGCGATTATGACTATGAGCCCAATGGTGTGCTGCATGGCGCAACGGTGGCGCTAGAAGAAACGGAATATCTGTTTATCTGCGAAGGCCCCGTTCTGTTTTACGACGAAAACGGCGTAACCAGCTACTTAGGCTGGGAAGAACTCGCTCGCATGAAAGAGGCTGCTCAAGTCGGCTCTGATACCACTATGCCAATATCAGCAGAGACTGCGTCTTAGACGTCTTCTAAGTTGCTGCTCTTTCCGTGTGTTCTTCGATCTGTGCAAATAGTAGTGACGTAGCCACACATAGCCATACAGCAATGTCTAACAAGCTAGTTAGGTCCAATTCAGTTCCCCTGGTTTTCTCTCTCACGGGTAAGAGTAGGCGCCCGTGACTGCAGAAACTGTGAAGTGAGTCAGGGTATGACAAGATGCCGTCAATGGTACGTGTAGACGGCCTCGACGAATTCTTTGCGACCATCTCGGCCGAACGGCCCTTCCACTTCAAAGGTCTTGGTGTAAGTCATTTTGTAGGGAATCAGTGTATGTGGATTAGCAACCACTACGTATTCCTCAGCAGAGGCCTGAATTTGAATCGCCGCTAACTTAGCAACTTCCTCATTGTCACCATACTTACTAGCGAGCCGTTGGCCGAATTGGGCGAGGTCATCCACACTGTGCTCAAAGGATGCGTAAAGCAGCACGCAGTCTGAGACCTCAGATTGTTGTGTGCACGGCACCCAACGGACCGCTGAATAGGTAATATCAACGCCAATGTTGACGCTCTGAAACAACGGATGGGGTGCTTGACTCTCGCCTCCATAAGCGCCACCAATTTCCATTGTCTCACCCACCCAGGTGCCAACCATACTTTGCCAATGTTTGTGCGCCATGAGTTCCATAACGCCTCGCGTCGAAAATTGAGCAATCACATGATTGGTGAGTTGGCTTTTTTCAATATCACTGTAAGCCGCCTCCAGCGACGCGGCGAGTTTTGACACAGAATCAGTCGAATCGGTCACACCTGCAAATTGGCCGTCACGATCAATGTTGAAGTTTGGCATTAGACCCGCAAATTGCAGTAGCGGTGACACTGATTGTTGAGCCGTACTGCCGCCAGCTTCCATCGCAAGGTCGGCGGTACTGAGCTCTAGTAGGTTGCCTTGTTGAGCAACGTTCAGCGTATATTGAAAATTCAACTCGTTGGTCTTTGCGTCGGGTAGAAAATGCCGTCGGGTACCGCCTGCTCGAGTTGCCACAGTCGCCGACATGCCTGAGTGCCAACCAAATCCTAGCTGTACAGAGGATTTCACATCCGGTTGGATGTAGGTAGTAGACATAACACTGGGAGGGACCGAGATTAGGGCGATCACGCAAACAACAGTTAACACACAATTATGAAGTTCTTTTCGCAACGTTTGTCTCTATGCCTAGTTCTACTCAAGACTAAGCGCTCGCTGCGAGACAACCTATGACAACTTTGTAACTGTTCATCTATTGACCAATCTGAACGCTCATCCCAGACCGGCCATTCCAAGTTATAGCTTACTGGTCTAAGGGCAAGCTCCGCAATCGGCATCGTTTTGACAATCCGGACCTGGCGTACGCAACTTTAACGAGAACGTCAGCAACGGATTTGCCACTAGGTCTTTGTTCTCTTGACTGTTGATCGTGGGATTGTCGTTATTGAACCCACTGCCACACATCAATGTGCCTGTGGTGGCCGGTTGCAGGTTAGCGGTTGCTGATTCCCAAGGGTGATGCAAGCCGATAACGTGGCCCAGTTCATGGGCTAGATGAGTAAAGTCCACACCATTGCGTGCGTTTGCATCACTGGTAATAATCTTCGATCCAGCCGTGCCACCACCCCAAGCCGCACCACCCCCATGGGCCGCCACTGGATCGAAATCGTTCACGAAAAACACTTCTATACAGTCGTCATGGTCTACCTCTGCTCGCAGTTCTGCTTCTTCACTGCCTGCATCGCTGGTCACCCAATAGCTAGATTTGTAGAGCGTTTTCCATTCACGATAGGTAAAGGTCACATCCGCTTTGTCCCACTGTAATTTCACACCCGGTTGGCCAAACGGTAAGCCAGCACCCGTTTGCAGAAAATTGAATATAGGCATTCCCCAACGCCCTCGGGAAAAACTAAAACGAGCAATTCTGACCGGCTGCACACACAGATTGCGAGCAGATTCAAACCATCGCCAACGACCTATGTCGTATTCAAGTTCAAAATCCTTGAAATCAATTTTGTAGGCAGGTAGACGATATTTTTCGTAGCTGGTGGGTTCCACCGACAAGGTTGCGCGGGTGATGCCCACAATCTGGTTGGCTACCTCTTTGCCAGCGCCCAAATCGCTGCGGAGTTGCACTTCTACCGTTAACACCGCCGGTTGAGTCAACGTTTCAAAAAGATCTTCTTCGAACTTTTGCTGCTTAGATATACGCGGGCGTTTCACTATGGTGGAAAGGTAGGAGGTATCAACGTAGCCCTTGATCTCTCCTTTCAGAGTTCTCGATCGCGCATCGTAGCGCAGTTGATTTTTGCCAGTAGCTGCAAACCCGACGAACCCCTGCTCATGAGCCATCTTTTCTGCATTCGAAATGATCTTCTGCGGCACTGAGAAGAATGCGGCATTCCAACCCACCACGCGCACAATCCCTTCTTTGAAATCGCTGGAAGAAGTTGCCAGGTTGACGCTCATCCGACCGGAGATGCGCATCGAATCTGTACCGGTGTTTAGAGTAGCAACCATCTCGCTGTTACCGACTATGTTCAACGCACCTTCATCACCTTTAGGTTCATACTTTTGTGCGTTCGTCTGCATGCACGAAACTGCTATTAGCACTACTAGTAATTGTCTCATCGTCCACTCCTTAGTCTTTGAGAATTTCAACAGTGGAATTGTGCTGAGGACAGGGTGTGAAAGCGGTGCAATAATGTACGCGGAATGTGGGAAAGGGGTTGCTTAGCCTTTGTGGCGGGCATTGGTTGTAACTAGATTATTCTGATTGTGACCTGTTCCGCAGTATCGCCTATAGGTAGGTAGGGGTTTGTGTTGTGATAGCAACGATACATTTCGATATTCGGGGAACTTCGCGAATATACGGTTAGGATTGATTGCCGGTGGGCTCGGGGGATTGCTCCTTCGACGACGGCGCGCCAATCACTTCACTGGGAAGGCGGATCCTTTTGCGGGCTAGCAACGTTAGGCAGCGCAGGCTCCGCCGTGAATTCGGCGGATGCCTTTACGGGCACGTGGTTCCTCAGAAGTTGAGCTTCACAGGCAAATCCGGCGGATTTTAGATTCGCCAGAACCCGCTTAGCAACATCTTCGCAAACACCGGCGGTGTAATCGGCAGTGGCGATCTGGTCTTTATTACCATTCTTCGTGTAGTAAGTACGACAGGGCACGGCCTGCTGATCCTGGTATTCAATGGCGATGACACGATAATCCACGACTTCCCCGGGCGTTGTGCATTCGAAAATTTGATTCTCCAATGCATGGGCAGGAAGAACCAAAAAGAACGCCAACAAGAGACGCCAAGTACCCAATAGTTGCCTGCAGGTCATGTGGATTTTCGTACAATGAACGGATCTGCATTATAGCAACAAAATTTACTATCAGCCCATGGCGCAGCCGTTGAATCTGTACCAACAACGTAAAACCTCCCCAACTACCCGCTCGCTGTCCCAACTGATGGTTTTAAGCTATCGTCAAATGCACAGACGCTTTTGAGAGAAGTCCATGCAAAATCTGACCGGTAAAACCGCTTTCATCACCGGCGGTGCAAGCGGCATTGGCTTCGCCATGGCCCAAGCCTTCCTCAGCGAAGGCATGAAAGTTGTGATCGCCGATGTGGATGAGGCAGCGCTCACCAAAGCAAAAGCAGCTCTAAAAGGCGACAACGCAGTGATGGCCGTGCAACTAGATGTGACCAACCGGGAACAATTTGCTGCGGTTGCGGACCAAGTCGAAGCAGAAATCGGCCCCGTACATGTGGTGTGTAACAACGCGGGCGTGTATCGCGGCGGCGCCATGGACCAGGTGACGTATGAAGATTGGGATTGGGTGATGGGTGTGAATCTGGGCGGCGTGGTGAACGGCATTCAAACTTTTGTAAACCGCATCAAACAACACGGCCAAGGCGGGCATATTGTTAACACCGCATCCATGGCTGGTATCACTACTTCCGCAGGACTCGGTGTGTACAACGCCAGTAAGTTTGCCGTGGTTGGCTTGTCTGAGTCGATGCGTGGTGATTTAGAACCGCACAATATCGGCGTTAGCGTGTTATGCCCAGGTATGGTGCGAACTCGAATACTGGAGAGCGAACGCACTCGCCCAGAGGACTACGAAGTAGCCGCAGCAGATGCCGACAATGCGGCCAAGCAACACAACGAAATCATGCAACTAGCTATGAACACAGGTATCGAACCGTCAGAGGTGGCAGAGTGTGTGGTGAACGCCGTGAAAAATGACGAGATGCACATTTTCCCGCATCCTGAAATGAAACAAGCGGCTGTGGATAGAATGCAGGCGGTAGTTGATGCATTTGGTGAAGCAGATCCTGAGCGGGTGGCGGCGCAGGAGAAATTTATGGCGGCATTGTTGAAAAGCTACGATTAGCTTAAACAGGCACGGCGTTATGAGGGGTGACCTGTCCTATCCAAAGGCTCCGTCCCTTCCGCCAACGTGTCCATGTATTCTCGATAAACAAACAACCTATCCCGCTGCCTGCCCGTAATTTCGGTGAGAATATTCAGTTCAACCAGATGATCGACCGACTTGCCTATCGTCGGTTTCGATATAGCCAACCTCTCCGAAGCACGCGCCACAGATACAATCGGGTTGGTCTGCAAGTATTGATGTACCCGTAATGCAGATCCAGCCGGCCGGCCCAACCTTTCGATGGACTGTCGGTCTCGTTCTATCAACAAAAATAATGATCGGGCAGTGGTCGCGGCTTGGTCTGCCGTCTGCTCTATACCCGTCAAGAAGAACGCTAGCCAGGCCTCCCAGTCTCCATTCAGCCTAACCCGCTGAAGTAGATCGTAGTAAGTGTCACGGTGTGTCTTTAAGTACAGACTGAGGTAGAGCATCGGTTCCCGGAGTGCATTCTCACCAAGGAGCATTAGCGTGACGAGTAGCCGCCCAAGCCGACCATTGCCATCTAAAAACGGATGGATTGTTTCAAACTGCGCATGTACCAATCCAATGCGAACGAGCAGGGGAAGTTGGGAGTCGGTATGCATGAACTTCTCCAGATTCGACATGCACTCGATGACGTCTTGCGGAGGCGGCGGCACAAATCGAGCATTACCCGGACGACTACCGCCAATCCAATTCTGCGAACGTCTAAACTCACCCGGTTCTTTGTTGCTACCCCTACCGCTATCTAGCAAGGTCATATGAATCTCTTTGATCAACCTCACCGAAATCGGTTGTCCTTCACGAATTCGCGCGACACCAAGATTCATTGCCGCGACATAGGTTGATACTTCTTCAACATCTTCCAACGGTACGCCGGGTACGGCGTCGTTCTCGTGGAGGATAAGATCAGATAAGGACGATTGGGTGCCTTCGATTTGAGACGACAACAACGCTTCTTTGCGCACGTACATATATACGAAGAGCGGAACGGCAGGCAGCAACGACGTAGCACCGTCCAATCGACCCAGAGCGCGGTCTGCCTGTTCTAATCGCTGGTGGAGCGACTCAAGACTAAGCACAGGTGGCAGCAGATGCGGCACGAACGCTCTAACGTTCTCGCCGCCCACGGAAGTTGTGGTGTAGGTGCCCGAAAGCGCTGGCTGTTTCTGCACTATTTAGGGATCCTTAAATAGGTGGTATCGTTATTAAAGTATAACACATTATCCTTATTTATTATCGCGTTGGGTAACAAGGTTAATTACCTATGTTAGTTATTTAAGTTTATTCCGCTATCCTTACATAAAATCTTATACTAGGCCTTGGTCATGCGGTTGATCTTTGGACCTTCTGCGAGTCAATCTAATGGGAAATGTTTGAAACATGGGGCTACCTTCTTGGGGGGAAGCTTACCGCAACTACTGTGCATGAAAACGAAAAACGGACCCGCAGCAGTGGCTGAGTGGATAGAATGCAGGCATTGGTTGATGCGTTTGGTGAGGCAGATCCTGCACGGGTGGCGGCGCAGGAGAAATTTATGGCGGAATTGTTGAAAAGCTACGATTAACAAGGATACGCGGTGAAAGGAATAATCCTGCGGTTGTTGCTCAATATTCTAGGGCTCTGGCTCGCTGCGGCGGTTATTCCTGGCATCACAGCATCAACCAACGGCGCACTTGTGTGGGCGGCAATCTCCCTTGGACTCATCAATGCATTCGTGCGGCCGATCCTAGTCTTTTTCACGTTTCCCATCACGCTACTCACACTGGGACTGTTCCTGCTCATCATCAACGCGGCGATGTTGAACCTGGCCGATTGGTTTGTTGATGGTTTCACGGTGGAAGGTTTCTTTGCATCGATCTTCGGCGCCATCATCATTGGTCTCACCAGCTGGGCGGGATCTGCGTTCATCGGTAAGAACGGACGCTACATGGTACTGATCGAACGGCGGGACACCCGCGGTTGAAATACCCCCTATCGCAGCTTACCGATGTCGATCTCCGTTACGCTGATGTGGCCACTAAGTAGCGTTGCAAAATCCGACTCGGGGTCGTCATCAATCGTAAAGCGTTCCAGTTCGTGCACGTAGCGATCTCCCTTCTTGTTGAACACCCGTCGGTAAACGGTATCACCAAGCTTCGTACGTCGTAGCTGTGGGTTATCAACCAGCTTGTACGGGAAATTAACGTTCCAGGTGATCGCTCGAAGTTCGCCAGGCTCAACGAGTGCGCTCCACACCTGGTTCACTAGACGATCCGTCAGGTCATCTAGGTAACTCACCGTGTCCGCTTCAAACGCCCGATTCTCGTGCCATTGCCGGAACACTTCAGGCGGCAGCAGTTGCGAAAGAGCGATCCCGGGTATGCCCGCAATATTGGCTTCCAGGCAGGCACCAACGGTGCCCGACGCCAACACAAACCCAAGTCCTGTGTTGACACCAATGTTGATGCCGGACACCACCAGGTCGGGCGGCTCATCCATCAGATTGTAAATTCCAAGGTTTGCGCAATCGGCAGGTGTACCCGTCACTGAATAGGCCGGGGTGCCGTGCAGGTCAATGGTATCCACATACAACGCGCCATAACGCGTCATCGATTTACCTTTCCAACTCTGCTCTTCGGCGGGAACGACCACGGTGAGATCACCTTTATCTTTCAACACCTGAATGGCGTGTAGGAAGAGTGGCGAATCGTGACTGTCGTCGTTGGTGAGGAGAATGCGGGGTTGGGTCATTATTGGGCCAGGTTGAATCTGTTGGGTAACATAACTTACCTGCGCTCAATTCGGTATTCGGTCGCTTCATTAGTTTGGCAGCGCCAACTCCACAATACGCTTACGAAGCGCCTCTTGTGACGCTCTCTTGGAGACGTAATTCAATGTCTGACGGGACTCTTCACTAACGCACAAGCTCGGCGTTGGCTGACGGAGTAGTGCCCGAGTTGATAGCGTGCCACCGACTTGCGTTGTAGCCGTACAATACCTAATCGACGACAGGTATCCGGCGCTGAAGTGCCTTGCTCGTGCTGTTTCACTGCTACCACGATTTGTTCTACGGAGTATCGCTTTCGCTTCATCTTCAGACCCTCCTTTGAGGCTTAAGTCTGTCTGATTCTCACCGCTGATGGGAAGATTTAGTGGGGGACCCTCAGGCATTTACCCTGCAGGGTACCCGCTTCGAGCAATCCATCGCTCACCGGGACGACAGTATCCAAACTGGACTCTCTCAGCATTTCAAAGCAAACGTTCATGACACGATTTTGGGGTTGGTGAGTAGCAGATTCCAGAAATACTAAAGGAAGCATTCTGCCTACCCGTCGGCTACATTGTAGTTTTGTTAGTGCCTAGAATTGACCGAGGTTAAAATGAGTTCGACAGTCGATCACCCGCTTCGCACGAGTCCCCACCGGCTGAAGCTTGCGCTGTTTGGCTTAAACGTCAGCGGCGGCTGCTCCATGACCAGTGCACCCGGCACCCTGCAAATCAGCTGGCAAGAATCCGTGCGCATAGCCCAGCACGCGGAACGTTGCGGTCTTGACGCCATCATTCCAGTCGCCCGCTGGAAGGGCATGGGTGGAGAGACCAACTTCAATCACCGTAGCTTCGAACCCTTCACCTGGGCCGCCGGTCTGGCCGCAGTCACCGATCGCATCGGCCTGTTCTCCACCTGCCACGTGCCCACGGTGCACCCGGTCCGGCTCGCCAAGGAATTTGCTACGGTCGATCACATCTCCGGTGGGCGCTTCGGGCTGAACGTTGTTGCCGGTTGGAACGAGCGTGAGATTGGTATGTTCGGAGCACCTATCGCTGAACATGACACGCGCTACGACATCGCCGAAGAGTGGTTGCAACTCACGCGCGAGCTCTGGTCCCACGACAGCGTCTTCGATTTCGAAGGTAAGTACTTCACAACACCTGGTGCCTATTCATCGCCGCATCCGTTGCAGAGTGAGCCGCTTGTTATGAGCGCAGGCAATAGCCCGCGCGGTCAGGCCTTTGCCGCCGCAAACGCGCATCTTAACTTTGTGGTGGCACCAGATCTTGTGGCTGCAGGCGAGGTTGCGCAGTCAGTGCGTGAACAGGCGCAAGCCGCCAATCGGAACATGCAAGTGTTTGGTCAGGCATACATTGTGTGTCGCGATACTGAAGCAGAAGCCCAGCAGTTTGTGCAACATTACGTGCACGAGGTGGGTGACTGGCCCGGTGTGCGTAACCTGCTGGACGTGCTGGTTCCCAATTCCCAGAGCGTCCTGGGCGAACAGTGGGAGGCGATGGCTGCAAATATGATCGCGGGTTATGGCGCACTGCCGTTGGTTGGCACAGCCGATCAAATTGTCGAAGGTCTGGCCGCGTTTGCAGAAGCCGGGCTCAATGGACTAACGCTGAGCTGGGTGGACTACGCCGCGGGCCTTACGCAATTCGAAGACGTACTGTTGCCCCGATTGATCGAAGCCGGTTTGCGCGAACCAATTAGTTAATACCAGGAGTACAAGCATGCGTTACGCCATTAAAACCGCACCACAAAACACACAGTGGCAGCACATGCTGGCCGTATGGCAGGCAGCAGATAGCTGCGCGGTGTTCGAGTCGGCGTGGAATTTTGATCACTTCTACCCGATCAACGTGCCCGACACCACTGGCCCGTGCATGGAAGCCTGGACCACACTCTCGGCACTCGCCCAGGCCACCAGCAGGATTCGAATTGGCTGTATGGTCAGCGGTGTGGTCTATCGCCATCCAGCGCTCATCGCCAACATGATCGCCTCGCTGGATATCATTTCGAACGGTCGCCTTGAAATTGGGCTGGGCGCAGGCTGGAGTGAGGAGGAGTGCAACGCCTATGGGTATGAGCTGGGCACGCTCACTGAACGCTTTGATCGATTTGATGAAGCCTGCACGATTGTGCACAGCTTGCTAACGCAGGAAACCACCAATTTTAAGGGTAAGTACTTCAACCTGACTGACGCGCGCTGCAATCCTCCACCGCTGCAACAACCTCATCCTCCGCTGTGTATTGGCGGTAATGGAGAAAAACGCACTTTCCCCAACGTGGTTAAATGGGCGAACCACTGGAACTATGCTGGGTTTGATGTTGAAGGCTTTCGCGTAAAGCGCGAGGCTCTGTTTAGGCAATGTGAGGCGGTTGGTCGTGATCCTGCGGAGTTGCAAACTAGTGTGCACATTCCGGTAGATGAGAAGGATTTAACGGTGATTCATCAGACGCTTGATGACTTTGGCTCTGCTGGTTTGGATCTGGCTGTGTTCTATCTGCCGCCGCCGCATCGAGTGGACGTGGTGCATGTGCTCGCGGAGCTGCTCGACGGGCGTGAGTCATAGCTGGGTGGTAGGTCAACTGCTCTTGGTCCTGTATGAGGCAGGAATATGTCTATCGACCCGACGCCACTCAGTCAGCCGGTAGATATTTCGTCCTCACACAAATGTAACGTTCGTGCCATGCCCTACTCGGTGCCCGCCCCGTTCCTCACTACCCAAGGTTTACGCTGACCTCTTACAATGCCTTGAAGTACCGACCTTCTCGCTTTATCGTAGTACCTACGAACCACGTACAGGGAGAGTTATATGGTGGTAGCAGGTTATACATCTGTCACTTCGGTCGCACCAGGAAGGTCGATCGATTTTCATTTGTCCGCTGATACTAGCGGTCGCGCTCGTCTCAGCATCGAAAAAATCGGCTTCTCTAGTGCCCCCGCAACCATTAGCGTAAACCTCGTCCCAAGGCCGATTCCCCGCATGAATGCTTGGGAAGGCTACCGCTGGCCGGTATCAACATCATTTAGAATTCCTGCAAACTGGCCTTCGGGGCTCTATCAGCTCATGCACGATGGAGAACGGGTATTTACCTTTGTGGTTCGCTCGGCGACCCCAGGCACAGTTTCGAAGATATTGTTTGAAATAAGCTTTCTAACACCTGCCGCGTACAACAGAGATGGCGGGAAAAGTTTCTACTACCCCACCGACAACGCCCTTCGAGCCCGCAAAGTATCATTAGATCGACCACAGAGTTGTCCACCTACAAACCAAACTCCGGAAATTTTTGAAACCAAAATTATCGAATGGTTGGAAAACGAAGGGATCGACGTGGAATATTGTTCCAGCATCGATCTGCATGCCACGACCAATCTTCTGGACCACTACGACTGTCTGCTAATTGGCTTTCACGATGAGTACTGGACCAAGTCCATGCGCGACCATTGCGAGCGTTTCGTTGGCAATGGCGGAAACATGATCATCTTATCCGGCAACACTTGCTATCGCCAAGTTCGGTTGGAAGACAACGACCGAACCGTGGTGTTCCAAAAATTTTCTCACCTTGATCTCGATCACCCGCATGCTGAAGAGGTAGCCGTCGCATGGACAGAGCCGCCTGTTAACCGGCCTCAGAATAGTCTGTTAGGTGTTGGTTTCGCCCACGGCGCATGGCGCGGCCGCCGTACTGCCTATGAAATCCACTACCCCAAACATTGGGTTTTTGAGGGTGTATCAGATTCCCAAACGTCTGCCTTTATGGACTATGAAACTGACGCAGCGGATTTTGTAATAGAGCCTGAAGGCTACCCCCGTGTTACGGGGGAGGAAAACACGCCGCTTAATACTACGGTGCTAGCCAGCGCCGATAACCGACATTGGACGGGAAAACCAGGCAGAGCCACCATGACTATCTATTCGCGTAATGGCACCGTTTTTAACGCCGCTACAACGGACTGGTACAGGGGTTTAGCAACCGATGAAGTGGATGAAGTGGTCGCGCAGATCACTCGCAACGTCTTCAGGCGGCTAGGGCGACTCGTACCTTTGGACTGGGAGTATGTGGGGCACGCTAATCGCGGCAGTGCTCTGACATCGCTGGGCGGAAAAATATTTTTGGCGACCACCAAAAATAGACTTTGGCGCCGTTACCCTGTTGGCGCAGATGTTCCGTGGACAGATATCGGTCATGCTAAATCTGTGAAGTCCATGGCGTCATCAGGGAATAGCTTGTTCTGCATCACCCAAGACAACCGACTTTGGCACCGGCCAAACATAGAACAAGACGTGGCTTGGAGTCGTATGGGTACTGGTATCACTGATGGCACCAACGCGCTCGCAGCTGCAGGCGGTATGCTCTACGCTGTAGGCGCTGACGGCATTCTTAGGAAAAGAACGGCGAATACAGTTAGCACTGAATGGTCTATCGTGCGGGAAGGCAGGGACCAAATCGAGCCCAACCCAAGCATAAATGCTCTCACCTCCTTTGGGGACATATTGTTGGCATCGACCACCGATAACCGTCTACTACGCACAAATACAGACTGGATCAATGAAAGTGATCACTGGCAAGATATCCATCACTGTAATTTTTCCATTGGCCTCGCGGTTATCGAATCTACTCTCTACGTTGTCACCACCGAGAATGCGATCTGGCGAATGGACTTAACAAGAACCACAACTAAGCATTCCCCTTGAAATAGGGTTTTTCACCAACGCTCAGCCACTACATACTTTGTAGAGAATGTTGCGCAATTTCAAGTTGACGAGTTGAAGGTGCAAGCGAGGATCCATTTTCTATTCTATGGAAACTTCTGACGTGAGCGAATCTGTCACTAGGCCAGAATCAACACCAAAACGAACGCTGTATAAACCGTCGCTATCACTTGCCAATGTTGAGCACAGCCAAATGCCAGCTCCCAGGCTGCCAACATGACAATCGAAGCAATAAGCGACGCTAACCCGAGCAAAACGCTTTGGCTCCTAGGAACTCTAGGAACAGGCACACGTTCCGGCACTACACCAAGGGTTCTTGGGCCCGACCAGTTGTATTTGTTGAAAATCATGATCTCAAACAAAGTTGACAGTACGTTATCAACTTCTGCTTCACGCAAAATATTGCTCGTTAGCGTTTGGATAGAACCGCTAACTGGATCAGAACGATCCCAAAAATTGATCCAGTGTGTCCAAACCTGCCGCCCGTTCTGGAAAACGGCGCATCTCCGCTATCGCGATCCAAATGCCTCGAGATCTCTAAATGAGTACGAGATGTGGTTTCGGTAGATGTTAAGAAGAAGTTAATCTTGTCTATGGGACTTCCAATGGTTACGAAGTGCTGCACCTTACTAGGAGGTATGGCGCCTTTTTAGTCGCTACACTCCGCAACCATCGCTCACCCACGTCCGTGCCGAACGCCGATTTGACTCCCACAGCTTCGCCGAAAACAAAAAAAGCCCCGATGGGGCTTTCTTTGTTTTTTGGTGGAGGCGGCGGGAGTCGAACCCGCGTCCGTTGGCACTCGGTAATTGGGTCTACATGCTTAGTTTCCGTCTACTAATTTAGCTGCGGGTGACCCGACGGTCAGGGTACCTTTAGCGATCCCGATTGGTTTTAACGGTTCAGCCCCGGGCGAGACATCCGCGCGATTCTGCTGCTTTGCCATCGATTTCTCCTAGCAGAAAACGGATCATCGATGTAAGCGGGTTTTTTAGGCCGCTAGTGCGTAGTTTTCGTCGTTGGCAACTATAAAGTTACAGCGATTGTTTAACGAGAGTCACTACCCTCTCGGCATGCACCGCAAACTCTGTAACCCTCGTCGAAACCAGGTCGCCCCCAATTTCAAAAGGTTATCCGCGTGGCGGGTAACGTGTTGCTTACAAGTAGACCCTAAGGTCGCATTACAAACAAGCGAACTACGTACTAAACTGACACTTGAATTGGGGGTTTGGTTCCGTTAAATAGCTGATTTATATGATTAAAGGCGAGAATACGAGTAGTTTAGCGGGTGTTTTTCACACCTCTATCGGCCTAATTGTGGGCCTATTTCTGCTGTTAGGGCTGCCAACGGCCCATGCGCTGGACTCCCGCGCCAATATCGATAAGGCAGTTAACTTGATAGAGGCCGACCAACACGCGCTGGCCCGTAGCTATCTGACACCTGCGTTGATGGACCACCGCCTAGACAACGACACGCGCTCCAAAGCCTACTACCTACTGGGGTTTAGCTACTACGACCAGGGCATGTACGTGTCCGCCAGCCAGGAATTTAACCGCGCTTTGGAATTCAACCCGAACAATCCCGCGGTGCAAGCGGCGCTGGGTGGCCTGTATTTCTATGGCCAAGGGGTGGATCAAGATGAGGCCTTGGGCCTCGGCTTTTTTGAATCCGCCGCAGGCAGTGGCCACCTAAATTCTATCTTTCATTTAGGCTTTGCCTATTTAACCGGGCGCGGTGCAGAACGGGATTTGATGGAAGCTCGGGGTTGGCTGGAAGAATCCGCCGAGGCGGGCCATACCCTATCCATGTTGCACCTTGCCGGCAGTTATCGGGTGGAAGCCACCGACAAGCCCAGTCCCGACATTGCCCGCCAGTGGTACGAAAAAGCCGCAGAGGCAGGCATGACGGACGCCTTGGTACCGTTGGCCTATATGTACAAGCAAGGCGAATTCGGTGAGCCTGACCAAGCCAAAGCCACCGCCTTGTTTCAGCAGGTGGCAGACACCGGTTCGGCCCACGGCCAAGTGAATTTGGGTCACCAATACCTTATTGGTAGCGGCGCGCAGCAAAGCAACGAAAAAGCGCTAAAGCTATTTATGCAGGCTGGGGCCCAAGGTTCTGGCCCAGCTCTATTCCGCTTAGGTCATATGTACGAAGCGGGTTTAGGGGTCGCGGTGGACGATGATCAAGCCTGGAATTACTACACTCAAGCCGCCGAGTTGGATGAGGTAGGTGCCCAACTGCGGGTGGCCGAGTTGTTGCTGCAAAACAACGATGAAGCTGGTCGGCGACCGGCGCTGAAGTGGCTGGCCCGGGCCACTCAACTGGATCACCCCCAGGCCCACAACGATTACGCCTGGTTGTTGGCCACTAGTACCGACATCGACATTCGCAACGGTGAACTGGCCTTAAAGCACGCAAAGCGTGCCACCACCATTGCCAACAACGCGGCATATTTAGACACTCTGGCTGCAGCCTATGCTGAGCTTGGCAAATTTTCTGAGGCCGTTGAAACTCAACTTCAAGCGCTGGCTAGCGTTCCCGAAGGCGATGAACGCCTAAACCGTGAGTTGAATACCCATCTGCGCGCCTATCAGGCAGAAAAAGCCTGGCGAGAGTAGCGCAGCATCTGGTTTAGCGCCGCGGTTTCTGGTACAAAACGTCGCGCGTTTTTAGTTCACAGTAAGGAGACGGCCATTGACCGTTGAGCGGCGACGGACCCATGTGGTGTACGAAGCGATTAAGGCTCTGGTAGACCAAGGTGCCAGCCAATTTAGACCGGGCAATGTGAATAGTCACATTCGATCCTTGGGTCAGCACATGGGTACCTGGGAAGTGCGCCGGGAATTTACCGCGCTTGAAGCCGAAGGGGTTATCAAGTTAGACACGGCCACGGCTGACTGGACCTTGTTGAAGGAGCGTTTACCAGCCGGCGCAGCAAAAGGTAGGACAAAGGCGAAAGCGAAAGCGAAAGCCAAAACCAGCTCAAAAGACAACTCGAAAGGTAAGGCCAAACCCAAGCGTAAGGCGGGCTAACGCAAGTGGCAAAGAAGAAAGCAGCAGTGGAGACAACACCTGAAGAAGCGCCGATTAATTTCGAAAGTGCGTTGGAAGAATTAGAAGGCCTAGTCACCCAGATGGAAGACGGCGATCTCTCCTTAGAAGACTCCCTCAAGGCGTTTGAGCGCGGCGTGGCCCTGACACGCCAGTGCCAAACCGCATTGGCAGATGCAGAGCTGAAAGTTAAGGTGCTCACCGCCGATAACAAGTTCGAAGATTTAACATTCGATGATGAAGACGACGACATAGATTTCGATGAAGACTAGCGGCCAGTAGCGCACGCATGTCTGCAAATTTGGACCAGCTCAAAGCGAACATTGACGACGCCCTGAACGTCTACCTACCTACTGATTCCAACCTCTCTAACGAACTAACGTCGGCCATGCGTTACAGCGCTTTGGGCAGCGGCAAACGGCTCCGCCCAATGCTTGTCTGCGCGACTTGTACCGCCGTGGGTGGCACGTTGGAAGACGCACTGGCACCAGCCTGTGCGCTGGAATTCATTCACGCGTATTCGCTTATTCATGATGATTTACCCGCCATGGACGATGACGATCTACGTCATGGCTTGCCAAGTTGCCATGTTCGATTTGGCGAAGCCACCGCTATTCTGGCTGGCGATGCGTTACAAGCGTTGGCGTTCGACGTACTAGCCAATGCCACCAATCTCAGCGACGCCACCCGCCTGCAGTCTATTCAGATTCTGTCGCAGGCCGTGGGTCCACTGGGCATGGTAGGCGGCCAAAGTTATGACATGGCCAGCGAAGGTCAGGCGTTGCCATTGGAGAGCTTACAACTGTTGCATGGTGCAAAAACTGGTGCGCTGTTTAGTGCCGCCGTGCGTATCGGTGCAACGATCGGTAATGCATCGAATGAGCAAATTGTGCTGCTGAAAGAATTTTCTGATCGGGTTGGGTTGGCGTTTCAGGTTATCGATGACGTTTTAGATGTGACTGCAAGCACGGAAGAGTTGGGTAAACCAGCAGGCTCCGATGAAGCAGCCAGTAAAAGCACCTATGTTGCGCACCTTGGACTGAAAGCCGCTCAGGACTATGCGGAAAAACTATTGAGTGAAGCGTTAATATTTCTGCAACGAGTGAAGCCAGCGGATGACGCACTCGCACAAATCGCCCAACGAGCAGTGAGACGAAATTTCTAGCCTAGCGCTTCGGGATTAGTGCTTCTGGGTCAAGCTCATTACCCCAGCATTCTCTGCCATGGCCACCTGCTTTAAGTAGCTCATACCCAATAGAATGTCGGTCGGATAGTTGCCTTGAATCACTGCCGCTTCCACGTTGTGCACGCGTATGCCACCCACATTCACCACGTCTAACTTAATGTAGTGCGACGACACGGTACCTTGCGCTGTTTCCACCGCACCAAGACGACCCTTCTTGTAATTCAAACCAATACCTTCAGCCACCTGCGAACTCAGTGCGACCACGGAGGCACCGGTGTCGACAAGGAAATTAACGTAGCTGGCATTGATGGCGCCACGAATTCGGTACTGGCCGTAAGAATCCGGTGCGATTGAAATTGAAGCTTTGGAGGTTGGTTTGTACGAACCGCTTACGCGACCAGATAAAGTGAGCCGATATTGCTTACCTTGAAACTTAACTTTGGCTTCTCTGGCAGTGGCAGAGACCAGGGTAACACCACTGTTTGAGGTTTGCCCAACCTTGATCATCTCTGATCCGGCGGCTGTTTTTACTACCGCGCGATTCTTGAATAAACCAACAACTTCCACAGGCGCATTGGCAATTGCGGAGGATGCGAACAGTACCGTGCTGACTATCAGCGCTCTGAGCAATCTTCGTGTTGTGTTCAAACCAACCCACCTTAAATATGTGCGGTGATTAGTTTACGGGGACCGGTCAAATACTGGGGTTTACAGCCAGAAAAGTGAGAGGTGCAACACACCCAAGGCGAGAATTCCTGCCAACAAATCGTCCAGCATCACCCCTAGCGCGCCAGGCACGCGGGTGTCGGCCCAGCGTACAGGCCAAGGTTTCCAGATATCAAAAAGTCGAAAAAGACCGAATCCGAGCAACACACTCAACCAATTTAGATCAACATAAACTCCAACACCCAGCAACGACACCCAAACACCCACGATCTCGTCGATCACAATGGCCGGCTCGTCATGCACTTGATAGCGGTTGGCTACCCGCTGAGTAATCCACCAGCCGACGAAGAATAAACCGACGATCACGGCGAGTTGAGATTCAATGCCGAGCGGCGCAATCAGGAACAACCAAAGCACGACGCCCAGCACACTACCCCAAGTGCCTGGTGCCGGATTAATAAAGCCACTGCCTAAACCGCAAACGAACAACACCTCTGGATCTTTGCCGTTGGCCCAACTTAGCTTACTCATGAGAAATGTTGATATCCCTGTAGATTGTCGACTGCGTTGCCGTCTAAAGATACGCCCGATGGGGAAACCACATTGCCAATCATGGTGACTTGTTGGTCAAGACCCGCAGGTAAAGATGGCGCGGTAAAACACAATGCATAGTCATCACCGCCGGTGAGCGCGTCTTGCAGCGTCGCATTCTCTGCGATCGGTATGGCTGCGCTATCGAGTGCCACACCGACACCACTCAACCGGCAAATGTGCGACACGTCTTGCAGCAAACCATCCGACACATCAATGGCAGCGCTGGCATGACCTTGCAACTGTTGCCCCAGGGATACGGTAATCGTCGGTTGATAGTAGGCGGCCAAATTGCCTGCCAGCGACTGACTGGCAGCCACCGTCGCTAGACTTGAATCCCGCAATGCAGCCGCCGCACCACCCAATGGCGCACTCACATAAACACCATCACCAACTCGCGCTCCACTGCGTGTTATTGCCGCACCTGTTGACACAAAGCCATGCACACTCACTGTGATCGAAAGCGGCCCTTTGGCAAAGTTGCCTCCAGTGACGGCAACACCGTAGGCCATCGCACCGCGACGCACGCCTTTGGCAAAATCACGAACCCACTGTTGGGTATGGTTAGTCTCGGGTAAGGTCAACGCCAGCAGCACATGATCTGGCCGTGCACCCATGGCAGCCAAATCCGAAATGCTCACCGCCAACGCACGATATCCAATCAACGCGGCATGGGCATTACCGGGAAAGTGTACGTCGGCGACTAAGGTATCAACGGACGATACCAATTCATGGTCTGCGGGTACGGCAACCACTGCCGCATCGTCACCCGGGCCGAGCTTGGTATTCAAATTGCTCCCAACATCGCCAAGCTCCGCTAGCACAATGTCGATGAGGTCAAACTCGTTCATTAAGTGGGTGGGGGGATTAGTCGTTACTGGATGCGCGTTGTGTTTCAGCAACGCGTAAACTCAACGCCAGTTCATCGAGCACGCCGTTGATATATTTGTGGCTGTCTTCCGCGCCGAATGTTTTGGCCAGCTCAACATACTCATCGATCACCACTTTGTAAGGCACATCTATTCGCGACTTCAGCTCAAATGCACCCAGTCGCAACAAAGCACGCTCGACCTGATCTAAGTCTTTAAACGCGCGATCCAAACAGGGCTCAATCAGCGCATCAATCGATGCGCTCGCGGGTACCTCAACATCAGCTGATTCATCAGCCGCTTGGGTCGGTAAGGTGAGCGCACGCAACATTGAGGTAAAAAACTCTTTATCTGCTTTCACCAATGCTTTGCCGTCGGCAAATTCGCGCTCTAGCTCGGTGGTATCGGTATCGCTGATCTGCCATTGATACATGGCTTGCACTAACGCGCGACGGGCTTTGCGTCGCGCCCAGGGATTAGATTTGAAAGCGTCGGATTTCACAATTTCTCGAGTAGGCTGACCATTTCCAACGCGGTCAGCGCCGCGTCAGCACCTTTGTTGCCCGCTTTGGTGCCAGCACGCTCTATCGCCTGTTCGATGTTTTCTGTGGTGAGCACTCCGAAGGATACGGGTAAGTCCGAGTTGCGGGACACTTGTGCCAAACCAGACGCACATTCGCCAGCGACAAAATCGTAGTGAGAGGTCGCACCGCGAATCACCACACCGAGTGCAATGATCGCATCATAGTTACCAGTCTTCGCCAAGCGTTGGCTGACCAACGGCATTTCAAAACAACCGGGTACTTGTACTAAGGTGATCTGCTTTTCAGCAACACCGTGTTGCGCAAGCGCATTCATCGCGCCTTTAACAAGACTATCCACGATATACTCGTTAAATCGGCCAGCAACAATAGCAAACCGCTTTCCGGAACCAAGGAGGTCACCTTGTAAGGTATTAACGTTCATCGTCATAGTTTATCTCTTGTCTATTCTTAAGTTATCTATTATTAGTTTTGTTTAATGGGCTGGACGCAATCGAATACGCAGATCATCACCCACTGGTTCGCTGGCGACTATTTTAGCCCCAATAGCCTGATCCATGTTAGCTAGTTGTAGGTTGAGTAATCCGCGGCCATCGCTACCGAGAAACTTGGGTGCCACATACAGCAACAGCTCGTCCCAGAGATTTTGTTCAATGAAGGCACCCACCAGTGTGGCCCCTGCTTCTACCAGAACTTCGTGACAGCCTCGAGCACCCAGATACTGCAGTGCTTTGGTTAGATCGCGCCGTTGCCCGCCTTGCTGTTGGCCAAGCGCTTCACAGTTTACCGAACCCGTAAAGGCAGCCACATCACCCATCGGATGCTCTGCGTGCAGTAACACGCACTCTCCGGCACCAGCGCAAATCTGGGCTTTGGGATCTGTGGCCAAATTGGAATCCAATACCACCCGCAGCGGCTGCCGAACCACACCATCAACCGCATAAGCACTATCCCGCACGTTTAACTGTGGGTCATCCGCCAACACGGTACCCACGCCGGTGAGTACCGCACATGATCGCGCCCGCCAATACTGCACATCGGCACGAGCGACTGGACCGGTGATCCACTGGCTTTCACCGGAAGCCATAGCCGTGCGGCCGTCCATAGACATAGCCGCCTTAATTCTTACAAAAGGCAATCCCGTGCGATGCAATTTGGTTTGGCCTTCTTGCAGAGCGGCCGCTTCGGGGGTTTCGATCAGTGTGGTTGCAATACCTGCATCGCGCAATATTTGCCCACCAGCACCATCGACTCTGGGGTGCGGGTCTAATTTCGCCATCACGACTCGAGTGACCCCCGCTGCCACCAGCGCACTGGCACAGCTCGGCGTGCGCCCGTGAAAGGCACAAGGTTCTAAACTGACATAAGCCGTGGCGCCGTGCACATCGACAAAACCATTGGCCTTGGCATCTGTTAACGCATTGGCTTCCGCATGGCCTTCGCCTGCCCGCATGTGCCAACCCCTACCCAGCACTTGGCCATCGCGCACCAACAAACACCCTACGGCAGGGTTCGGCGTGCAGGACATCAAACCGCGCTCGGCTAGAGTTACTGCCGCTTGCAAATAGGCGGTGTCGACTTCAACAGACATAGGAACCAGAACACATCATTTTGAAAGCATCACTTAAAAAGTATCACTTAGAAAGCAAATCCGGTTGAATGTCTTTGTCGTCATCACTCAACTCACGACGCAGCCGATTTATCTCTTCAGAGAACTCGCTAACATCTTGAAAGTCGCGATACACCGAGGCAAATCGCACATAAGCCACAGGATCTAAAGCACGTAACGCACGCATTACTTCTTCGCCCACTGTGCGTGAGGGAATCTCTCGTTCGCCGCTAGCGCGCAAGCGTCGAGTAATATCGCTGAGCGAAGAGTCAATGGCTTCAATACTCACCGGGCGTTTCTCTAACGCCTTTTGCAATCCAGAACGCAATTTGTCTTCGTGGAATGGCTCCCGTGTACCATCGCTTTTGACAATACGAGGCATCACCAACTCTGCTGTTTCAAAGGTTGTGAAACGCTCACCACAACTTTGGCACTCTCGTCTGCGGCGCACTGAATCGCCCTGGGTAACCAGACGCGAGTCGATTACCTTGGTGTCATCCGCGCCGCAAAAGGGACAGTGCATGGGTTAGCCGCCGTTGGTTTATGCGTAAACCGGAAAACGGGAACAGAGTTCCAACGCTTTACGTTTTACTGCATCAATCATATTGTCGTTTTCCACGTCGTCCAGCACATCACACATCCATTCGGTGAGTTGCGCACATTCGGCTTCTTTAAAGCCACGGCGAGTCACCGCAGGCGAGCCAATGCGTAACCCACTGGTGACGAAGGGTGATTTCGGATCATTCGGTACAGTATTTTTGTTCACGGTAATGTTCGCGCGACCCAGAGCCGCATCCGCTGCTTTACCGGTAATGCCCTTATCGACCAAATTTAGTAAGAACAGGTGATTGTCGGTACCACCCGACACCACTGAATAGCCCCGATTGATAAAACCTTGTGCCATGGTATCGGCATTGGTCAGCACCTGCTGTTGATAGGCTTTGAAGCCTGGTTGTGCCGCTTCTAAAAAACACAGCGCCTTCGCGGCAATCACGTGCATGAGCGGACCGCCTTGGGTGCCCGGAAACAACGCAGAATTTAATTTCTTCTCTATGTCCTTGTTCTTCCGCGCCAGGATAATGCCCCCGCGGGGACCGCCAAGAGTTTTGTGCGTGGTCGACGTGGTGACATCGGCGATGTTAACTGGATTCGGGTACAGGCCAGTGGCCACCAATCCTGCCACATGAGCCATATCGACCATCAGGTACGCGCCGACAGAATCTGCAATATCACGAAACTTCTGCCAGTCCATAGTGCGCGAGTAGGCAGAGAAACCGGCCACCAACATTTTTGGTTTATGTTCTTGGGCGAGTGCTGCAATCTCATCATAATCCACCACACCAGACTCAGCAGCTACACCGTACTGAATCGCGTTATACATGCGCCCGGAAAAATTCACACTCGCACCGTGCGTGAGGTGACCCCCATCAGACAAGCTCATGCCCAACACCGTGTCACCGGCTTCCAACAAAGCAAGATAGACTGCGGCGTTGGCTTGGGAGCCTGAGTGGGGTTGGACATTGGCATAGTCAGCACCGAACAGCGCCTTCACCCGGTCAATGGCCAGCACTTCCACTTGGTCTACATATTCACAACCACCGTAGTAGCGTTTGTGCGGATAGCCTTCGGCATATTTGTTGGTGAGCACACTGCCCTGGGCCGCCATCACCCGGGGGCTGGCGTAATTTTCCGAGGCAATTAGCTCGATATGCTCTTCTTGGCGAGTGCGCTCCTCGGCGATGGCGGCTGCCAGTTCGTCGTCAAAACCCGCAATGGCATTATCTGCTGTGAACATAATTCTAACCTTTTCAAATCGACCCGAAAAAATGAGGCCGCATTGTAGCTCAGCCAACCCAGCAAACCGATCAAATTCCCCTCATGGCCAGCCTGAACCAACCACATGCAGAGGCCTAAAAGCCGCTTAAATCCACGCATTGATGCCTGCATTGATAACAGTGGCCGATGTGGTTACCTTGCACTCAATTCAAGTAGGTAGGTTTTTCCTTTGGCGCAGTACGTTTACACCATGCAAGGGGTCAGCAAGACGGTCCCCCCAAAACGGGTGATATTAGAAGATATTTCCCTATCCTTTTTCCCCGGCGCCAAAATCGGCGTGTTGGGCCTGAATGGTTCCGGTAAATCTAGCCTGTTGCGGATTATGGCCGGCGAAGATACGGAATTTGATGGTGAGGCCCGAGCCCAGAAGGACATTAACGTGGGCTACCTGCCCCAGGAACCACAACTCGATGAATCCTTGGATGTACGGGGTAATGTAGAACAGGGCATGGCCGGCATTATGGCCGTGCTGACCGAATTTAACGCCATCTCCGACAAATTCGCCGAACCTATGTCTGACGACGAGATGAATACCCTACTCGAACGCCAAGGTGAACTAACCGGTCAAATCGACGCCGCCAATGGTTGGGAAGTCGACCGTACTCTGGAAATCGCCGCCGATGCCTTGCGCCTGCCACCCTGGGATGCGGATGTGAGCAAACTCTCAGGTGGTGAACGCCGCCGAGTAGCGCTGTGCGCCTTGTTGTTGGCCAATCCAGACATGCTATTGCTGGACGAGCCCACCAACCACTTAGACGCAGAAAGTGTGGCTTGGTTGGAACGCTTCCTCGCTGAGTTCACCGGCACTGTGGTGGCCGTCACTCACGACCGGTACTTCTTAGACAACGTGGCTGGCTGGATTTTGGAACTAGACCGCGGTCGGGGTATTCCTTACGAAGGCAACTACTCCACCTGGCTCGAAACCAAAGAACAACGGCTGACTCAAGAAGCTTCCCAGGAAAAAGCCCGGCAACGATCAATTAAATCTGAACTCGAATGGGTTCGTTCTAATCCCAAAGCGCGGCAGGCAAAAAGTAAATCTCGGCTGCAGCGTTTCGAAGAGCTGATGTCTAAGGAAACCCAAACCCGCAACGAAACCGCCGAGTTGTACATTCCACCGGGCGAACGTTTGGGTGAAAAGGTGATTGAACTGAACCATGTGAGCAAAGGCTTTGACGATCGATTGCTCATTGAAGACCTCACGGTGAGTTTTCCCCAAGGCGCCATCGTCGGCATCATCGGCGGTAATGGCGCCGGTAAATCTACCCTGTTCAACATGATTACAGGCCAAGAGCAGCCAGATAGCGGCACCGTCGTCTTAGGTGACTCGGTGGATCTCGCCTACGTCGATCAAAGTCGCGATGCATTGGCCGGCGAGAAAACGGTGTGGGAAGAAATTTCTGATGGCCAGGACATTATTCGTATCGGTAAGTACGAAGTGCAGTCCCGAGGTTATGTGTCACGGTTCAACTTTAAAGGCTCGGATCAACAGAAACGGGTGGGCGACTTGTCCGGAGGTGAACGTAACCGGGTGCATCTTGCCAAGCTGCTCAGACGCGGCGCTAACGTGCTGTTATTGGACGAACCCACCAACGATTTGGATGTGGAGACCTTACGGGCACTAGAAGATGCGTTACTCAACTTCCCCGGTACTGTGATGGTGATCTCGCATGATCGCTGGTTTTTGGACCGCATCGCCACCCATATTCTGGCCTTCGAGGGCGATAGCTCTGTGGAGTGGTTTGCCGGTAACTTCACCGACTATGAAGCAGATCACAAAAAGCGCTTAGCAGACTCCGGCAGCGATGCAGAACCAACCCGCATGCGCTATCGACCGCTCGTTCGGAGCTAGCGCCGGCGACCTGCCAACAGGTTCACAGGCATAATCTGGCCGTTTTGTTAGGATTTCGGGCATCTCTGTAACCCTGACCCACCGGTCGGAAAGGACCACATGACCAACCCGGTAGCCAACGCCTGCAAGTATCACAGCAGCAAATCTGCAGTTTGGTATTGCGACGAATGCGCAATCAACTATTGCAGCGATTGCGTGGTGATCACGGCTGACAATGCAAGCATCGAACCTCGCTGTCACCTGTGTCAAAACCGCATGGATTACCAAGGCGTGGCTGCCAGCGCACCAAAATTCTGGACGGTGTCTCACCAGTTTTTTAAGTACCCCTTTGGGGTCTCTGGCATAGCACTCATCGGTTTGGTCGCCTTCTTAGGGGTCGTTGGCCAAGTGGGCCCACTGCTTGGCTTATTTGCCCTGTTCTTGATACTTGCCGTGGTTGTAAAATATTGTTTTGCTGTGCTGGAACAAGTGGCCCTGGGCGACATGGTCACCCCGTCGGTGAGTGAAGCCGTGTCTGGCGATGAAGACAATTTGTTCTTGCAGTTCGCAGGCATCATTTTGGCCGTTGGCCTTATTCAAATGGCCGCCGATGTCCTCGCCGGTCCTGGTATCGGCACTTTCGTGTCTATCGTATTCACAATTTTTACCCCCGCTATGGCTATTTATCTGGCCATCGACAAGAGCATAGTCAGTGCATTGAATGTCGGCAAAATCGTCAACCTCATTCGTCAAATTGGTCCACCTTATGCATTGGTTGTGTTTTTGTGGAACGTCATTTCCACCGGCCCATACCTGATGTACTCGGTTTTCGGCGAAGCATTAGAAGGCAGTATGTTCGCATTACCCGTGTTCTCGGCTCTGTGCGCCTATTTTGCCGTCGTGCTGTTCGCCATGCTGGGATACGTTATGTATGAGAATCAGGACAAATTCGGTTACGTTTCTGGCGACCAAAGTGAAGTGGCTGTTTCCAACACACCACAAAACAAGCGCAAACAAATTTTTGGTCAAATCAACGTGCTGTTGAAAGAAAACCGATCTGAGGAGGCCCTGCGCACCTTAGAACGCTGCCGAGCCGAGTTTAGTAGCGATACGGTGTATTGCGATCGCTACCTTGCCTTGGCTTTGCAATTGAATGACAGCAATGCGATAGACGCCCTGGCTAATCCGTATCTCGAAATGTTGCTCGGCCAGAACGCTAAGGAACAAGCATTGGATGTGTGGCGGAAAATCGCCAAGCAAAATCGTGCCTTTCGACCCAACAATCCGAACGTTAGCCACACTTTGGCTGAAACCGCCTACGGCAAAAATTTGTTGAACGAAGCACTAGCATTACTAGGCAACTTGCACAAACGTAACCCGGACTATGCAAACTTAGTGGCAGCCTACGAACTCGCCATTAAGGTGCTACAAGAAAAAGGCGATGATGCACAAGCACAAAAGCTGACGGTCTTCATCGACCAAATCAAACTACGACCATCGGTCGAGGCTACGCAGCCGGAAAGCGCTCTTTCAATTGTTGACGATAATACTTAGCTGTCTTAATCGCGCCTGCTTTGTGAAAACCAACGCTGAGTTGATTGAGCAACCCGACCATTTCCGGATCTTTACGATTCGCCTTTAGTAGGGCATTCGCAATTTTCTGCGCTGCTTCTAAGTTGCGCTGCACAGCAAACAGTTTTGCCAAACCTAACAACAGGCTCACCTTCTTTAGGGCCGATTTGTTATGGTGAGCCTGGCTGTACTGCTGGTAGGTTTCATCGATCAACAGGCCGAGCTGTGCATCCTTACAAGCAACACTCGCCGAGCCGAAAAGCTTAGCGACAACAGCGTGATACTCCTCATCGGCGTCTGCCGTATCACCTTTAGGTCCGACCATCATCAATAGCGTGCGCCAAGTTTCAACATCGTGGGGATTATCCGTCAACACGCGTTGCGCCAGGGGCTTGGCTTGATCGTATTTGAATTCTTCGACGAGCTTCTCTAACTTCAGTCGCTGAGCTAACTCGGCTTGTGCCGTGGTTCGTTCATCTAAATACTCGACATCAGAAACCTTACCAATTTTAGTAGATGCAAAAGCCAGCACCGCACCACCAATCAATCCACCAATGTGCACCCAATAGGCAACATTGGTGTCTTCAAAGAAATGGCCGTAGAGCTCTTTACCCAACCAAAACGGTAAGATCACCAGTGCGGGCGCGGTAAACTCACCAAAGAAAAACAGGAAATTGTAGAAGAACCGAATCTTGCGTAGTTGATAAACGGCGACATAGGCGGCCATCAATGCCGACACCGCACCAGATGCACCGATGGTGGGTACAAAACTGGCGGATTGAATCAATACGTGCAACAGCCCACCGCAGATACCACCTAACAAATACACGCTGACGTATTTAAACACGCCTAATACACGCTCCAGCGCGAAACCAAAGAGAAACAGGAACACCATGTTGCCAACCAGATGTCCGCCGCTGCCGTGCAAGAACATGCTCGACAAATAGGTCAGCGGTTCGTTGTTGGCGGGAATCAATCCCCACTGCACCGTTGTCACCGCATTCCGCTTGTCCTCAAATTTGTTGCGATCGCTGCGCCAAGTTTGGTGATCAGAAGCCGCAATTTTGCTTGCAACGTACGCATCAAACCCGAGATCAAATACCACATAACCGATCAACTTACGATCATCCCTCGGCAACCGTTCATCTTTAAGACGTGAATTTTGTTTCGCATAAGCCCGATAGTGCGCGCCTTCTAGCTCAACAAGATTACTGTGATAGTAACTACGATAGGCTGCTTGAGAGTGCTTGCTGTCGGGGCCGACATTGGCGAAATAGATCCAACAATTGGCAATAATCAGGATCAGCGTGACGACGGGCGGTCTGCGCCAGTCCAGCGAGCTTTCAAAGGGGATGATTAACACAGTCGACTCGTACTTGTTCGGCTGCGTATCCCGGAAAAGCTCTGCCGTTAACGGGCAATGGTGTGAATGTTCAGCAAATCTGGCACATCCACTGGGTCATATAGCGCCAGGTCACCGAGCTTCTGCGGCTGGCGAGGTTTCGCCTGCATAACAAACTCGCCACCCTCTACCAGAAACTTGCGGTAATCACGCAAAATCCGCTCATCGGGACGCATGGGTGACTCATCAAAATAGTTTTCGAAATCCGCCATCAACATGTCGGTGACCGCAGACTTATCGAGTTTATTTTCTTTGTCACAATAACCGTAAATACGACCAAGATAGCCTGTATCTTTAAAGGCAACGGATGCACTCACAAGCTGGGGGTCGGTGGCGATATCTTGCAAGCCAAGGAGCGAAAGACCACTGATTGCTGTGCCAAACTCAAAATTAACTTCCATACCATCTGCTTGGGAGATTTCAGAAAACATTAAAATGGAGCCTCGGTCTTTTTCGTATCGATAACCCATGGCATAACTCATGTTGAGCCTGGTATACCCCAGCAAGTATTGCTGCGTCGGTAACTTGGAGGTCCGAGTCACACAGTTGTCAAAAGCCGCTATTTTAGCTTCTGGGTCGTCTTCGTACATGGCCTGTTCAAAATTACTCATTAGCTCGCCATTTACATCGACACTGATACCATCCATCGCGATACGCAGTTCGGCTGGAAATTCTTGTTTTTCTAGTTTGCTTTCAAGTGTGAGCAGATAAAGCATGCTGGGAAACTTGATGGACACGTGGTCAATCAGTACTTCGTCTTCGATGTCATTTGGTTTTATCGACAAATCACGAATGCCGATGCTGCCGTCCATTGTTGACTCTACTGAATCGTAGGTTACTTCTGCGTAAGGGGTCATAGCCGCGAAGGTGGCATCAACGGACTTGCCCACCTGGATATGCAAGTACACCTTAGCACCCACATACGCCAACACCGGTAGCGCAACAATTAGCACCAATTTCCCTTTCATTAACCTTCCCTTCGAGTCGCGGTGAATCCTTTAGGATACTGGCGAACCGAAATACGCAGTGTGCGTTGGTTCTCGCTAATCTGAGCACATCGTTTGATCAACAGCCCGGATACCGCTAGATGAGAAGTGGACCCAGCTGTCTTGTATCGAATATTTTCGGTTTGGAATTTTGGCGGTGAGTTGTTAAAAGGTTTGCAGCACATCCAGGGCGGACGACAAACTCTTAACACCATGTATGGCCATACCATCAATAACTTCTTTGGGACGATTGGCATAGGGTACGATGGCTTGGCGAAAACCATGCTTGCGCGCTTCAGTCAGCCTTTGTTGCCCATTGGCCACTGGGCGCACCTCGCCGGTTAAGCCGAGCTCACCAAAAACAATCAGATCTTTCGGCAGGATGCGATTGCGGAACGAGGCCAATACCGCGAGCAAGGTGGCGAGATCTGCACCAGTCTCAGTTATTTTCACGCCACCCACTACGTTGGCAAACACGTCCTGATCCGCTAAAGCAACACCGCAATGGCGATGCAATACAGCCAAGTGCATGGCGAGTCGTTGCTGATCAAGACCCACAGCCACACGCTTCGGATAGCCCGACTGCACCTCATCCACCAGAGCTTGCAGTTCGACTAATAAAGGCCGCGTGCCTTCCCAAGTGACGGTGACCACACTACCCGGTGATTCGATTTCACCGCGTTGTAAGAATATGGCCGATGGATTGGATACTTCTTTCATGCCCTGTTCGGTCATGGCGAACACGCCAAGTTCGTTAACTGCACCAAAGCGATTCTTTTGTCCCCGCAAGGTGCGATAGCGACTAGCCGCAGGCGAATCGAGCATCATGAAACAGTCGATCATGTGCTCCAGTACTTTTGGTCCGGCCAGGCTACCTTCTTTGGTGACGTGGCCTACCAACACAACCACTGTACCCGTTTGCTTGGCAAGCCTAGTAAAGAAGGCGGCGGTTTCTCGTACCTGGGTAACACTACCCGGCATGCTTTCTACCGATTGCATTTGCATCACTTGCACGGAATCCAGCACCACTACTTTTGGTCGATGAGCAGAGATTAAATCGGCGATCACCTCGGCTCGAGTTTCTGCCGCCACTTTCAATGCGTCCACTGGCAATTCTAAGCGCTGGGCACGCAACGCGAGCTGATGCAAAGATTCTTCACCGGTGACATACAAAACCGATTCGCGCGCGGCTAGATAGGCACACACTTGCAGCAACAAGGTGCTCTTGCCTGCACCGGGATCGCCGCCCATTAACACCACGGAGCCTGCCACCAATCCGCCACCGAGCACTCGATCTAACTCACCAAAACCCGTGGCAATACGTTCGGCTTCTTCAGCTTTCACTTCAGATAGCACTTTAACTTCGGCCCGCGCCCCGCTATAACCCACACCGGTTTCGACAATGGGGCCGATACTCAAGCGGGTAAGGCTATTCCACTCTTCGCAGGCTGTGCATTGGCCTTGCCACTTCATGTGTTCGGCGCCACATTCGCCACAAACATAGGCAGTTTTTGCTTTGCGTTTGGCCACCAGCTAGTACTGGTCCGCGTACTGGGCGTAAATATCCGGCGCGAGATTATCGAATTTGGTGAGGTTGCCGATAAAGGCTAAGCGCGACATGCCGATGGGGCCGTTACGTTGCTTGCCGATAATAATTTCCGCAGTACCTTTGTCCGGCGAATCTTCGTTATAGACCTCATCACGGTATATGAAGAAGATCACGTCTGCGTCTTGCTCGATGGCGCCTGACTCACGCAAATCAGCCATCACCGGGCGGCGATCGGTACGGCTTTCCAAGCCACGATTTAGCTGTGACAAGGCCACCACCGGACAACGCATTTCTTTGGCAATGGCTTTCAACGATCGAGATATCTCTGAGATTTCGGCGGTACGATTATCAGATTTTTCCGAACCGCGCATGAGCTGTAGGTAATCCACCATGATCATGCCCAGACTACCGCTCTCTTTGGCCACACGCCGAGCACGGGTTCGTAAGTCATTTGGACTGAGTGCCGGGGTGTCATCAATATACAGAGACCGATCTTTCAACTGACTAACGGCAGAGGTGAAGTTGGCCCAATCTTCCGGTTCCAGTTTACCTGTACGCATGCGAGTTTGATCGATGCGCCCAAGCGAGGATAACAATCGCATGACTAATTGATCAGAGGGCATCTCCATGCTGAATACCAACACTGTACCCTTGTCCTGACTTTCCATAATGGCGTGTTCAACCAAATTCATGGCGAAGGCAGTTTTGCCCATAGAAGGCCGACCAGCCACAATGATCAGATCAGACTTCTGCAAACCGGCTGTTTTACGATCGATATCGTCAAACCCGGTGGAGATACCGGTGATGGAGTTACCCGTGGTGAATAACTCCTGCATGCGTTCCACCGCCCGACTCACAATGGGATTTAAGCTTTCGGGGCCACCTTCCTTTAAGCGGTTTTCGGCAATGGCGAAAATTTCTTGTTCCGCGCCATCTAATAACTCCGCTGTGCTGCGGCCATCTGTGCTGAAGGCATTTTCAGCAATGCGATTCGCCGCCCCAATCATCTGCCGCAAAATCGATCGTTCACTAACAATCTTGGCGTAGGCGCGAACATTGCTAGCACCAGGAATACTCTCTACCAGTTCGGCTAGGTAACTATTACCACCAGCTTTTTCCAACAAGCCCTTGGCTTGCAAATGATCGGAGATGGTAACGGCGTCCAGTGGTTCATTGTCATCAGTCAAGCGCACCATGGCTTCAAACAAGAGTTGATGCTGAGTGCGGTAAAAATCCCGCGAACTCACCATGTCGGATACATCAAACCAAGCTTGATTGTTCAACATGAGGCCGCCCAAGACAGACTGCTCTGCTTCAATCGAATGCGGGGGCACCTTTAGGGTACTGGTTATGTTGGGGGCGGGGGCAATTTCGGACATCTGAAAAGCGCTGGTTGATTCGGATTAAAACCGGCTACACAGCGTCTGTTTTTGTGGGCCACATTGCAAGTAAAGAATGCAAGAGGAGGTACCCTCCTGCACTCAGTTTTGGCTCTTATTCAGCCACTCTTTTATTCAGCTACTCTTTTATTCAGCTACTACCTCAACCGGGATACTCACCGATAGCTCACCGTGTAACTGCACGTCCACGGTATATTCGCCAATAGAGCGAATAACACCTTCTGGCAAGCGAACTTCAGCTTTGGTAACGGCCTCGCCTTTGGCGCTAATGGCATCTGCGATATCTTGGGTACCCACAGAACCGTACAACTTACCTTCTTCACCTGCCATGGCAATGATGGTGAGTGCCACGCCTTCTAAGCGTGCAGCACGACCTTGAGCACCTTCCAACTTTTCTAAAGCTAGTTTTTCGAGTTCAGCACGACGAGTTTCGAACACACTACGGTTTTCCGTGGTAGCTCGCACTGCCTTGCCTTGCGGGATCAGGAAATTACGCGCAAACCCAGCCTTGACTTTGACTTCGTCGCCGAGCTCACCAAGGCGGCCAATGTTTTCAAGCAATATAACGTTCATAGGGACCTCTAATCGTGCTGGTCGGTATAAGGCAGCAGCGCCAAGTAACGGGCACGCTTGATCTCTTGGGCCAACAGCCTTTGGTGTTTGGCGCTGGTACCAGTGATACGGCTAGGTACGATTTTTCCGGTTTCACCAATAAACTGCTTGAGCAATTCGAGATCTTTATAATCCACCTCATCCTTGTCGCCTTTCAGGCTGGATACTTTCTTTCTGGCAAATCGTCGACTCATGATGATTTCTCCCCGTCCGTCGTTGTCTCTGTGCTGGCTTCCGCCACAACCGGTGCGCTCTCGGCAACAGTTTCAGTTGCTGATTCTGCCGCTTCCGTCTCGTCTCCCGCAGGGGTCTGTTCTGCTGCTGGCTCAGCTGCACGTTGGGCGCGCTGGGCATATTCTTCTTCGCGCCGGCGTTCCCGTTCTTTATCTTTCTCCTGCTCGCGCAATTCTTCTTCGTAGATTTTAGAATTGCCAGTGACCGGGCCTTTGCGCTTGATCACCATGCTGCGCAATACCGCATCGTTAAAACGAAAGGCACTTTCCAGCTCAGTCAGGGTGGCTTGGTCCACTTCGATGTTCATCATCGAGTAATGGGCTTTATGGATTTTCAGAATTGGGTAAGCCAACTGGCGTCGACCCCAATCTTCTTTACGATGAACGGTGCCCTGACCTTTTTCGACCAACGACTGGTAACGTTCGACCATGCCAGGAACCTGATCGCTCTGATCAGGATGTACGAGAAATACGACTTCATAATGCCGCATAGAGCCTCCTTTTGGTTAAAGCCCCCGCACCGGCACACTTAATAGAGAGTCTAGTCAGTGGCTCGATGTGTAGAGCAAGGTTCGCCCCCCTGGGGCTGCTGCTTAAACAGACAATCCTTAGTCGGGGGCCGAGTCGGGGGCGCATTCTAGGGAATTCTGCAGGCTTTGACCAGCCTCTAATCAGGAAGGCTTATTATGATGGCTCTTATGGTTCTGAGGGATCGCTATAGCTGAGCCAGGCGTTGGCGTACCACCTCGTACAGAATAACCCCACAGGCCACCGAGACATTCAGGCTTTCCACGGTGGGTCGATCCTGTTTACCCTCTCTACTCTCTCTACCCATCGGTAGCCGCACCAAGTCGTCACATAACTTGGCAGTTAGGGCCCGCATGCCTTTGCCCTCGCTGCCCATCACAATCGCTGTGGGTTCTTTATAGGCGCCTTCATTCCACAATTTGCTGGCCTGATCAGTGGTGCCGGTGATCCACACACCCTGATCTGCTAGCCATTCTAGTCGACGAGCCAAGTTGGTTACTTGCACGATGGCCAGATTTTCCGCCCCGCCAGCGGCCGTTTTTAGGACTATTTCATTAATGGGGGCCGAATTGCGCTTGGGTAACAGCACCATGTCCACGCCGACTGCATTAGCGGTGCGCAAACAGGCGCCCAAGTTGCGCGGATCCGTGACACCGTCAATCACCAGTATCAGGCAGGGTTGAACAATACTCGGCCAAAGGGTTTCCATTTCCCATTCATCCATCGGTTTAAGATCGTGGCAATCGGCTACCACACCCTGATGGGGGCTATTTGAACGCTGATCCAAACCTCGTTTGTCCATCACCTGTATACGCACCCCGGCATCCTTGGCAAGGTCGACTATTTCTTGCAAGCGCTGGTCCCGTCGACCTTGCAGCAACAGCAGTTGCCGAACGCGGCCCGGGTTTTGCCGTAGCATGCTGGTCACCGCATGGATGCCGACCACAAAACTCATCGTTATTTTTTCGCCCGGGCTCGACGAGAATTTTTCTTTTTAGCTGTTTTGCTTTTCGGCTTGTTTCTGGGTTTGATGGTATTGGACTTTTTCTTGTTGGCTTTTTTACTTTGGCCCGATTTGTTTTCTGACTCGTGCTGAGTTTTGCGTTGACTTGTTTTTTTCTTGCCAGATTTCTGATCCGCCGACTTCTTGTTGTGGCGTTTTTTGTCTGCTGTCTTTTTTTCTGCTGATTTTTTGCTCGATGATTTTTTTTGCGCCAATTTTTTGCCGGCTGGCTTCTTTTTGTCCGCCGTACGCTTACTTTTAGAGGCTGCTTTCTTCGAGGCCTTGTTCGAAAATTTGTTTTTTCCGGCCGGCTTATTTTTGCCTTTACGGATTAAATTGAGATTGATCCTACCTAACTGCGGCTGTACATCCATGATCTCCACCAGCACTTCATCACCTAAAGTGAACCGCTGTCCCGAACGCTCACCCACCAAGCTCATGGTTTCCGCTTGAAAATGAAAGTAGTCTTCTCCTAATTCTGAAATATGCAATAACCCTTGCACATAGTGACCGGTTAAATCGATAAACAAACCAAATTCGGTAACGCCGGCTACAATACCCGGCGATTCACTGCCCACCAGCGGCTTTATCAACTCACACTTTAACCAACCATCTATCGCCCAGCCTAACTCTTCAGCGCGGCGCTCAGTGATGGAAATGTGCTCACCAATGGCGATCAATTGATCCGCCGTAGCCACCGCTTTTGATTTGTTGTGTATCACCTTCTTGATTGCCCGATGGACAATCAAGTCAGCGTAGCGTCGAATGGGTGAGGTGAAATGCATGTAGCGTGTGAGCGCAAGACCGAAATGGCCTTTGTTGCCCGGTGCGTACACCGCCTGCATCATGGAGCGCAAAATAAGACTTTCAAAAACCCAACGATTGGGCCGCTCGCCCAGTTCCTGCAATGCTTGCTGCACTACCAGCGGTGTGAACTTTAGGCTTTCTATTCGTAAACCGGCAAAAGCCATTGCCTGTCGCATTTGCTGGGCTTTATCACCGGACGGTGGTTCGTGCACTCTGTACATGCCCGGCTTGTCGGCTGCTTCTAGAAATTGTGCTGCACAAACGTTGGCCGCAATCATGGCTTCTTCAATCAACCGATGAGCATCATTTCTTTGAGTGGGCAACAACCCCACCACTTCGCCTTGTTGAATATCTAAGCCCACGTCCGTGGACTCAAAATCCAACCCACCGCGCTCATCACGATCTATTCGCAACGCCCGATACACCTCGTGTAACGTCGTCACGGAACGTTTAACCTCAGGCTCTACGTTGCCTAGGCTGGTGTCGAACGTGCCACTGTCTAGATAGTCGGCCACTTGGGAATAGGTGAGTCGTTGCCAGGAGTAGATGATGGCTTCATAAAAGTCATGACCGGTCACCTGGCCAGTGGTAGAGATCTGCATGTCACACACCAACGCCAGCCGATGTTCCTGAGGGCGCAGCGAACATAGACCATTGGACAGCTCTTCCGGCAGCATCGGAATGACGCGATTCGGCAAGTACACCGAATTGCCACGCCGCTGGGCTTCCACGTCCAGGGCGGCGCCAGACTTCACATAATGCGCCACGTCGGCGATGGCCACTACCAAGCGCCAACCTTCACTGAGTTCTTGGGCAAATACCGCATCATCAAAATCTTTGGCTGTGGCGCCATCAATGGTGATCAGGGGCATTTCGGTGAGGTCTTTGCGCTGCGTATGCTCTTTGGGATCAACGACGGCTGGAAAATCCACCGGCCAATCTTCCGGCCACTGGCGCGGAATCTGATAGGCGGTGACCAAGGTCTCTACCACTTGGGCCACAGAACCTTGGGCTTCGATAACATCCACCACCACGCCCACCAAGCCGCGGCGATCAACACCAGTAACCTTCACGGTTACCGTGTCGCCCGGCGCACCACGGGTAGGCGGCTCCAATAGGGTGACACGTCCCTTGTACTCGGGTGTTAACGATTCAACAAAGGGGAAGCCCTGACGTTTAGAGGTATCTGCCACCAGTTTGCCAACTAATGGTGCTTCTGTATGAGACAGTATTTCTAGAACACGCACGCCTTGGGGCGTTTTGATTGCCGCCACCACATCCCCGGCTCGAAGTTGATTATCACGATCGAGTTCGACCGCTTCACCCTCAAAAGTTAGCCTTCGACCTGTGCCATCTAACGGCCCAATCAGCCTTTCGCCCTGACTGGATTGATACTGACCCTGATGGTCTAGAAATACGTCTTCTGAGCGCACCAAACCTTTGAGTACTGCTCGCAACGTGCGCAAACGACCACCACTGCTGGCATTCAAGGCATGTTTTAGATCACCCCAATCCATGGGTGTCGCCTTGAGGAGACGAATAACCTCGTCGCCAGTGATGACTGAACCGCGCTTGTGGGCCTTCTTGGCGTCTCTGTTTGAGTTTGCGGGCTTGCCTGCTTTCTTACGACTCATAAGGCTCCTGCCCTGATTTCCCGATATTGACAAAGCAACGGCGGTTTGCGTACATTGCGCGGCCCGCGTACGGAGAAACCCGTGAGCGCAGCCATCGCCGAGGTGGTGAAATTGGTAGACACGCTAGCTTCAGGTGCTAGTGGGGGTAACCCCGTGAAGGTTCAAGTCCTTTCCTCGGCACCACTTTCTCCTAAGTGACTAGTGAAGTTACTAATGCTACCAGCTATCGCATCCGCCACTGACCGTTTGGCATGCGAACGTAGTGGCCGTTAGCAGAGTTTTCAATGGCTTTCTTGCCTGCTAATGCTTCCACATCTTTCACATCGATTTTGTTTTTGCTGGCAATTCGCTGGTAAGCGGCTCGACGTTTCACATTTACATCGGTGATTAGCTTGGTGATGGCAGCTTCATTGATTTCGCCAGTGCTAGCGCCGCTTGCCACGGCACCTAAGTAGCCACCGGTTTGTTCACCCACCACACCTTGGTTTTTCGCATCAGCTAGCGATAAGGCATCCGCGCCTGTGGCCGCGTTGGTCCATAGCATCAAACAGACGGCCACACACACACACCGGGACAACAGACTGGCGCCGATCAGTTGACTAAATTTTGTCATCGCTAGAAGCCTCACTTAGAAAATCTCGCTGTCTTCACTGAACAAATCATCAAGCTCTTTATCGACCTTGACACGGATTTCGTGCTGAATATTCACATTCAAATTGATGGTAATAGGCTCATCCGTGGCAACTTTCACCGTAGGCGTGCAAGCCCCAACTCCCAAAAGAAACACCAGAAAGGTCGCCATAATGGCGCCTTCCATCGGGCCTAAAAGTAACAATCTAGTCAATGAGCGCGGGGTTACTTTTGAATTCATGGCTTGTGACTTCGGCTGGGATAGGCATCGATAGTACCTCAGGCAGCGCATGATGGGGAGCCAATAGGTGCCTTTTAGCACCACTGTTTACAGTGTTTTGTTCTACCGTTAGGTAAGCTACTTCTGCTTTTCAAATTGGGATTCTATGCCATCCGCCACTTGTAACGACGCGAGTAACGCGGGCATATTTTCAGATATGTTCAAGTTGTAATGAATGGGTCGGCCCTTTTCTACTTCCGGATTACGACCAGCTAGCTTTATCGCTAAATTCAGATCGCCGGAGGGCGAATAGTCCACCGTACTGGCAAGCTCCGAGTATTCAAAATTACTCAATGCACCCACCGCAAAGGCCAAGTCCACTTGCCCCGAGGCCGCTACCAGGTCCTGAGCTTTTTGATATGCAATATGGCCACCCGGTTGGCGAGAGGCCAAGTGACCGTCCACAATGCGAATTTCATTCGCAACGATTGCTACCGGCAACCAGCCATCCAAGGTGCCGGTGCCTTTCAATGAGTCACCTTCCACCGCCATTAACGATTGCAGGTCTAAACCCTCGAGCGCCACGTTAAAGTCTGCATTTCCGGCCAAGTTGTAGCGCAGACTTTGTATTGACGCACTACCGCCAAATAAGTCCGCACTGAATTCAGCCACTGACACTGTGGCATCGACAAAACTAAGTTCACCCTGAATTTGTTCGATGGGCACACCAACATCTAGCCGACCGACTGAAAAAGTTGTGCTGTCCACCGAGAGACTGGATTGATCTGAGTAATCGAAGGCCAGATCCAGCACTTCGACATCCTCCATCACCAAATCTGCATAGGCCACCGCACCAGAGCGTAGAGAGAGCTTTCCTCTTGCTCGCAGTGGATTAACTGTCAGTTGAATATCCAACGCCAGATTACCCGCCGTTAGGTCGTAGGGTTCTACCCAGGTGTGAATCAACTGTGCTAGTAGCGGCTGGGTTATCAAGTGGCTGGATTTTATTAGTACCGATGCCTGGGGCAGATTGGGTTTAGGCGCTAGGTCATAAACAAAATCCAGCGGTAATCGCCAACTGGATTGACCCAAGGTTAGTTGGCTATGCCCGCTAATTTTCTGCCCGTCAAATTGTAGCTTTCCGAGCATATGAATGGGGGTTTGCCATGCCTGCTCAGGATGGTCAGTTGTAATCCGTGCTGGTGTTTGCACATCAAACCGCATGGACAGCCGGTTTCCCTCGCCTTGAAATTCAGACAATTTCACGCGAGATGGACGTGGCAACAGGTTCAACAATGCTTTGTCCTGTAAATCGACCTGTAACTCTAGGGCTGGCAATTCGTAGCCCCCCGTCGACAGGTCATAGAACATGCGCGCATCTGCCAGCGTCGTTAAACTCGCCTGAGACGGCAGACTTAGCTCAAACCCTTCGGGCAAAGTCACGGCGAGCCGGTTGGCAGCCAATTCTAGATCAACCCTTCCGGCTGCACGAGTATCGACACTGGTTAGCACAACACCTGCGCTAAGTTGCGCGGTGGGTTGCGCTGGGTTGCTGGCCACAATCGTTGCGGCACCTGATGCGATTTCGATTTCGACACTGACTGGGGCGCTGACTTCAGCACTTTCTTCGGAAAGGGGCCCCCCACTCTTGACCAACAACCGAGTGGGTAGCGCGTTTATTATAAATTCGTCGCGCTCGGTTAATAATATGTTTAACGGCCAATCTTTGAGCGTGGTGATTGTGCCGCGCTCGGCACCAGCGAAGGAGTCGACCGTCAAACCATGATAGAAGTCCACCACCGTATTAGAGGCCAAGTCGATATGCGCGGAATTTTTAGTTACAGAGAATGTTGCTGCGGTATTAATACCCGTCACCACCACCGCATCAGTTGGCTGCGAATTCGACTCCCAGAATCCTTCTAATTCACCGGAAGTACTTAGATCAAACCAATCAATCCCTTCAGCATTTAGGGGTACTTGGCCTTGCAGTTCCAGCGCTAGCTCTCCAGCTTGAGTGCCCTGACCAACAAACGCGCTGAGCTCGGCTAATAATGCAGTATCTAGCTGGGCCACCGCTTGAAAATTCAAGCCACCCAACTTACCAACGGTTTGACCACTGGGCGCAGTTTGGAATTGCGGGAAAACGGTCACATTTACAAATATTTCTGGCTTGTTGGATCGCTGTACACGCACCAGCGCATCGCCACTACGCAAAAGGGTTAGGCTCATACTCACCGGATCATCTACGGGCGGCACCAAACCCACCAACGCCCCCTGCACCAGCTCCGAATTAAAGCTTAAAGAACCCTGCAAGGAGTCAATGGGCCCTGGGGGATAGACGGTGAGGCGTCGCACCACAATTTCATCTGCAGGGACCAGTTGCCAAAATTCTCCTAGAGCAGCGATGGATGTCAAATTACTGGTGGCAGGGCTTGGGCCAGGACTTGAGGCAAGTGGTCCGATTTCTGCCGTGGCGGTTTTGATAGTGAGTTTGGTAAAGTGCGTGTTTACCAGCTGTCGCAATCGATAGTTGAGTTCTAGATCCGTAGCAGTCACTGCTAGGTTCTGGAATTGAAACGCTAGAATCTTTATGTGTAGCGCAGATGTGCTGGGATAACCCACCTCTATCTGGTCGACAGATACCTCATAACTGTTGGCAATTTGTTTGATCAGCGGCGGCGCCCACAGCGGAATGAACAAGTAGGTACAAACCGCAACAACGGCAACAATGAGGACACTCCACAACAACCCCGCGAGTATTCTCACGGGTGTCGGTATAGGCTACTTACGATAACTGATATCCAAGTTGACTCAGTGGCATGGTGCGCACCCGTTGACCGGTGGCTGAAAAAATTGCATTCATGACCGCTGGAGCTAACGGCGGCAACGCCGGCTCGCCTAAACCAGTGGGTGCAATATCACTTTCAATGAAATGTATATCGATGTCCGGTGTATGCGGCATACGTAAAATTGGGTACTTATCAAAATTAGTTTGCGCCACCTGACCTTGTTCATGGGTGATTTCTAAACCCATCATGGTACTGAGTCCATCAACTACCGATCCCTGGCACTGACTTTCCGCACCGCTGAGGTTCACGATGGGTCCTACGTCACCAACAACATGCACCTTGTTAACCCGAATTTTCTTGTCCGCCGACACCGATACATCCGCCACTTCTGCAATGTGACCGGCATGACTGAAATGAAAGGCCAAACCTAAACCCCGGCCGGAACCTCGACCTAAAGATTTACCCCAATCGGCACGCTCGGCGACTAATTCGATGACGGCTTTCGCTCGCGCCGTGTTCAGCGCTTGAGCATTGCCTTCTTCTAACCAGCGGTCCGTGCCCAACAAGTCCAGTAGGAAAGCCACATGATCTCGTTTGGCTGCAACGGCCAGTTCATGAATAAACCCCTGCATGGCAAACGCGGTGGTATTAGCACCTGGCGCGCGCCAGTATCCAGCCGGTGTTTTCCAGGGCAGTTTGCTTTGACTGACATGCACATCGGCAAGCAACGGCGCAGGAAATTCCGTGGGTCTCAGGTGTCCACCGCGTACGGCTTTCTCGCCATCGGGCGTAAAAGTAATGAAATGATTCTGCCAACCGGTCACCTTGCCGTCCTTCACCCCGGCCTTAAAATTAAAGAAACCGCCAGGCCGAAAAAAGTCGTATGCCATGTCGTCTTCACGGGTCCACTGCAATTTTACCGGACCGTTCACTCGTTGGGCAATTGCCGCTGCCTCAGTCATCCAGTCGTTCATCAATCGTCGACCAAAACCACCACCGACACGGGTTTGGTGTACGGTCACTAAACTTTCTTTAATACCTAGAGCATTGGCGACATTTTTAATGGCACTTTGCGGGGTTTGTGTCGGTGCCCACAATTGCACCGCGCCGTTTTGAAACCAAGCGGTACAATTTTCTGGTTCTAACTGCGCGTGCGACACGAAGGGATAGGTGTAAAAACTTTCGACCACGGTATCGGCTTGTGACAACGCCGCCGGCACGTCACCGGTTTTAACTAACTCATCCTCACCCAAATCGCCAGCCATCGCTTTCGCTTTGGCGGCACTGTCGCGCCAACTGTCTTTCGACGCGGTCGACAAATCCCACTCGATTTTCAGCTTTTTCTTAGCCTCGAATGCTGCCCAAGTGGAATCAGCCACAATGGCGACGCCGGGCATAAGCTCCACGTCCACACTGTTACCGGCAATGATGAATGCGTCTTTCACACCAGTGAGTTTTTTTACCTCATGCAAGTTGGCACTTTTCACCTGACCGCCGAAGGCCGGCGCCTTCTGATAAGCCGCATACAGCATGCCCGGTAGTTGCTGATCAATGCCAAACAGTGGCTGCCCCCTCACTATGGCTTCATTGTCTACGCCGGTTATCCGCTGGCCAAGAATTTTAAATTCACCTACACTTTTCAGGCGCAGTGATTCGGTATCTGGCACGGGTTGATTGGCAGCCGCGGCCGCCAACACAGCGTAACTTGCTCGACGCATAGTTTTAGTATGTACCACTTCGCCGGCTTCCGTAGTGCACTCACCCACTGGTACCTGCCAAGCAGCCGCGGCAGCCCCCAAGAGCATTTGTCGAGCAGCGGCTCCAGCAGTTCTTAACGGTTGCCAGTTATCTGGAATGGATCTTGAGCCACCCGCGTACTGCGCGCCGTAACGACTGGCATCAATGTCTGATTGCACGACGGTTACTGTTTCCCAGGCGACGTCGAGCTCTTCGGCCACAATCATTGGTAGCGCGGTTTTTACCCCTTGGCCAATTTCTGGATTCTTCGCGAAGATGGTGACGCCTCCGCCGGAGTGGACTTGTAGATAGGCGTTGGGTGCAAAATCTGTGTCGGCTTGTGTTGTTGGGGTAACCATCATGCCTAACATCAGACCACCACCCGAAAGGCCAGTGACTTTAAGAAAACTACGCCGATCCATTTTGCTGATTGATTGTTTCTGGGTGGTACTCATGATTTCACCTCTTCAGCTAAGTCCTCGTTCGTCAACCCCTTGTTAGTCGGAGGTGAGGCAGCCGCATGAATCGCAGCCTTAATGCGGGTGTAAGTACCGCACCGGCACAAGTTACCCGCCATGGCTGCTTCGATATCAGCATCTGTTGGATTAGCATTCGACTGTAGCAGTACCGATGCACTCATCAGTTGGCCTGCCTGACAATAACCACATTGAGGGACATCAATATCCACCCAGGCCTGCTGTAATGGGCTCAAACTACCATCCGCATTGGCCAAACCCTCCACGGTGACAATGGGGTATTCCGCCGCGACGCTTGCAGGAATGGAACAAGATCGAACAGCGCGGCCACCCATTTGCACGGTGCAGGCACCGCATTGAGCGATACCACAACCAAATTTTGTACCAACCATCTGCAATTTGTCCCGCAACACCCACAACAACGGTGTGCTCGGATCGACATCGCCAACTTCGACATCGGCGCCGTTTACATTGAGCTTCATGTTATTTCCCCAGTGATTGGTACCAACAATATTGTGCGGAGCTGCACACTGCCTTGCAAGGGATAGAGCAGTTAGGAATTACGACTATTCATCGCCATGATCGGCCGCTCTTTCAGCTTCTATAAATACTCGGGTAATGGCAGGATCGATGGCTTTAATACCCCGATTTAGTTCAGTTACCGTGGTCTCCAATGCGGACGAATCAATGCCATCGGCAAAATCCACGCTGAGAGTGACAATAATATGAGTTGGGCCCATATGCAGTGTGGCCACCTCGTTGATGGCAACCAACTGCTCTTCAGCACTCAGCAACGCTCTAATTTTTGCCACAATTTCTGGGCTTGCGCTCTCGCCGATCAACAAACTTTTCGATTCATAGGCAAGCCAGGCCGCAGTGGCAGCAAGGATGAGGCCGATAATCATGGAGGCTAGACCATCAAAAATCTGATTTCCGGTCAGCTGGTACAACAGCAAACCAGTAAGCGCGACCAACAAGCCAAGCAACGCCGCAGTGTCCTCAAACACCACCACAAACAGGCTGGGATCTTTGCCATCCGCCACGGCTCTAAAGAACCCCACATTACCACGCTGCTTATTAAATTCTTTCGTGGCAACCCAAAGTGCAGCGCCCTCAAAAACCATGGCTAGACCCAGCACCACATAGTTGATGGAGATATTGGTGATGGGAGCCGGGTGCAGAATGTGTTGGTAACCTTGGTATAGAGACACGCCAGCGCCTAAACCGAAGATCAACATAGCTACCACAAAGCTCCAAAAATAAATCTCGTTACCATGCCCAAACGGGAAAGACGCACTGGCCGGTAGCTGGGAGCGTTTTATGCCGTACAACAACATGAGTTGATTACAAGAATCCACCACTGAGTGAATGGCCTCAGACATCATGGCCGCGCTACCGGTAATACCGGCGGCGACAAATTTGGTAACAGCGATTAAGGCGTTGCCAACAAAGGCGGCGTAAATGGCTTTCTTCGACGACCCTGCCATCTTAGTAACCGACCTTCGAAATAAGAAAACTAAGGAGTGGGTTGATAACCTTGATCCAACCCTTTGGTGAACACACCAACCGCGTCATGGGCATGTAGGCTTTCGTGATGCTCAACTCGAACCCAGTAGTCGGTGAAGCGCTCATCGTCGCCCAAACAGGCTTTGATTTTGCGTCCGGAATCTTCAATAAACATCAAGTTCTGGCCGTTAAGGCGAGCGAACTCTTGTTCGTCTTCCCGTTTCACAGCAGTTTGCACCGGCGTTTTTAGCGTGCCTTCAATGGCATCAATTAAACTGGTGATCGGAAAATCTTCTAAGCCATCTTGGAGTTTGACCAGTAGGCGGGCGTCACTGCGTTGGCTATGGGGCGTGGCTATAATCCCTTTTTCGGTGCCTAGCCAAGCTTTGACTTCACTGGCACGTACCTGGCCTGTTGAACCAAAATCAGCTTCAAATTGATTTTGTATGAGCTGTCGTGCCAGCGCGGCAGAAGCCGGACAGGTCGATGAATATTGCACATCTAAGAATAATTCAATTTCCACCTGCCCATCTACCATGGCGCCGCGAATTTTTACCGGGTAGTTGTTCCATCCCGAATACTCGCTTACCAAGGCAGGGCGCCGTACATAGTAGTCAAAATCAAATTGCACAAAAGCCCGAGTGCTTAGCCCCCGATGGCTTTCTAATAAAGAATTTAGCAACAACTTCAAACCAGCAGCCGACAACGGCCGGGTTTCTGCATGCTCGTCGAGAATAAGATACAAGCGCGACATGTGAATGCCTTTCGCTTGGGGATCGCCAAGATTTACATATACCTGGACACGAGATTGCACCTGCTTGGCGGTACCACCGTCGCGAAACATCAAGGGCTGATGAATGTCTGCCATACCAACCCAATCCAAAGTCGCCGCAGGATTGTGTAACTGCGCGCTCTGGATATCCGGCAGCATACTGCTGGAAGCTAGGGTAGGCTTGGTCATGGTTAATACTCTTACTGCAGGTCTTTATTTTTTGCAGACATTGTACCCAAACCTGTCCTCTGAGCAAAAACGGGCAGCAGCGGGACAAAAACGGGCGGTAAAGAGGTTATTTTAGCTCGGCAAGTTCCTCAGGAGTGAGCTCCCGCGCAGATTCTGCCAACATTATCGGAATATCGTCTTCGATGGCATAAGCCAAACCACTGCCTCGACACCACAACTCCTGCTGCTCTTTACGGTAAATTAGTGGCCCTTTCGTTACCGGACAAACCAGCAGTTCAAGCAATCGACTATCCATAGGTCAGTCCTTGTAGGGGTCTTTCAGCACGATGGTTTCGGTGCGATCTGGACCGGTAGAAATGATATCGATACTGGCACCAACGGTCGCTTCAATTTTATCCAAGTAGGCGCGGGCATTGGCCGGCAGTTTTTCAAGGCTGCTTATGCCAAGGGTTGATTCGGTCCAACCAGGTAATTCTTCATACACCGGAGTGATAGAAGAATAATATTCGCCGCCAAAGGTGGGCACGCTCTTATCACCTTCCGGCACTTGATAGTCCACGCACAACTTGATGCTTTCCAGACCATCGAGCACGTCAAGTTTGGTGATACACAATCCTGAGATGCTGTTTATACGGACTGCTTGTTTCAATGCCACCGCATCAAACCAACCACAACGCCGAGGTCGACCGGTAGTAGAGCCGAACTCACGGCCCCGCTCTGCAAGCCTTGTACCCACACTATCAAACAATTCAGTGGGAAACGGTCCGGAACCTACTCGAGTGGAGTAGGCTTTGGTAATACCCAACACGTAGTCAAGGTAACGGGGACCAAAGCCACTACCAATGGCGGTACCACCGGCAGTGGTATTCGACGAAGTCACGAACGGGTAGGTACCTAAATCGATATCGAGCAAAGCACCTTGCGCGCCTTCAAATAAAATATTGCCACCACTTTCACGAATATCATGCAGCAGCGGCACGATGTCACATACCATGGGCTGGATTTGTTCGGCCGTTTTGGCGCATTGGTCGAGAGTTTGATTGAGATCTACCGTGTCAGTCTTGTAATAGCTCTGCAGCATGAAATTGTGATAGTCGTAAACTTCTGCCATCTTGGCCGCAAAGCTCTGCCAATAATACATGTCACCCAAACGCACACCACGCCGAGCCGCTTTGTCTTCATAGCTCGGCCCGATACCCCGGCCAGTGGTGCCTATCTTGGCGTTACCAGCAGCCTTTTCACGGGCTTGATCAAGTTTTACATGGGTGGGTAATATCAACTGACAGGCTGGGCTAATCTTTAACCGCTCGCGTACCGGCACGCCCCGCCCTTCTAACCCGGCAATCTCTTCCAGCAACGCATTGGGTTCTAAAACCACACCATTGCCAATCACACACTCTACCTCTGGACGCAAGATGCCCGAAGGGATTAGGTGCAGAACCGTTTTTTTGCCTTCAATGACCAGAGTGTGGCCCGCGTTGTGGCCGCCTTGAAAGCGCACCACGGCAGCAACGTCTTCCGTCAGCAGATCAACGATCTTACCTTTGCCTTCGTCACCCCATTGGGTTCCTATGACTACGACGTTACGACCCATCTATTTTACTACCCATTGATCTTTTACAAATTCTAAGCGCCGGTTACAGTCGGCGGGTTGTTGTTCACTACGACTTACCGCGCAGACTACGCGTTCGCCCAGCGCCCGCAGCTCGGCAATTTTCTGCACACAGGCTTGATCCAACCACTGGCCTTCAACCGCTTGAGCCTTGGGGGTGGACATTGGTACAAAAATTCCGTGATTCGTCGTAGTTTCACTGGCCACTTGCGCTGCTACCAGGGGCTTCAAATTGACATCAAAACCAGTAGCCGGCCGAGCATTACCAAAGGCTGCGCCGATGCCATCATAACGCCCACCTCGGGCAATGGCACTGCCTATGCTCGCTCGATAGGCAGAAAAAACTGGACCGTTGTGATAACCGAAGCCAGCAAGTTCAGATAGATCGAAGCGAACCTGCAAATTCGCACAGCGAGCAGCGATCCCTTCGGCTAACTCACGAAGCTCATCCAAGGCTTTTTCTACTTCCGGAAAGGAGCCTTTGAGCACGGCAGCGCCTGCGTCGAGAACATTCATGGGGCCCATCAGGGTGGGTAGTTGAATCAGGGCATCTCGCACCCGTCCATCAGGGCACAGTTCTGCAATGTCTGTTTCCGATTTAGTTTGTACTGCATCAAACAATTGACTGTTTAACGAATCCCCCAAGGCCAGCGGTGCGGTAAGGCCCCTAAATATGCCCATGTGGCCGAGCACGAGCACTGGCTGATCCACCTTCAACTCAGCGAAAACCGCGGCCAACAACGCCACTACTTCTTGATCTGCTGCGAGGCTGTTACTACCGTAGATTTCTGCGCCAGCTTTGATGGGTACCCGGGATTCATGGACCCCAAAGCGTTGTGCATACACCACGGTACCGGCGTAACACAAACGAGAAATTTGACCACCATCCATATCGGTTTGGCCCAGGCTATGGGCGTCAATGCGAGCAGCCTGAGAGGTCATGTCGGCTCGCACACCAAGCAAGCGTCCACTGGCTTGGTCTACTACTTTTAGAGTTTGCAGATCGAGATCTGAGCCAGACCCCACCAACAAAGAGTCCAGATACTCCACCATCGGAGGTTCGATATAGTCGAACCCCCACTGGTGAAAAACGTCTAGTACTTGGCGCCGTACCTGTTCGAGTTGCCAGGCGGCAGGAGGCAAGAGCTCGTCTACCCCTTCGGGCAGTCGCCACTTTTGATCGTTCATGTTGTTATGCGTTTAGTTGCTTAGCGCTGCGGTACTTGGTACACCGGTACTTGGTACACCTCTACTTGCTGCTACCTAAGTATTTGAAAAATTCGCTGCTGGGATCAACAACGAGCAGATCACCTTTGCTACGAAATACTTCTTTGTAGGCATTCAAGCTCCGGTAGAAGTCGTAAAACTCTGGGTCTTTGTTAAATGCTGACGCATAGACATTGGCAGACTTGGCATCACCATCACCACGGAGTTGTTCCGCTTTTTTATAGGCGTCAGCTTCGATCACCACCGTTTGCCGCTCTGCATCTGCTCGAATCCCCAGGGCGAGCTCACGGCCTTGGGCCCGATACTGCCTCGCCTCAATTTGCCGTTCGGAATTCATGCGATCGTACACCGATATAGATACTTCCGTGGGCAGGTCAATTTTTTTCACCCGCACGTCGACCACTTCTACACCCACCGCCGTGCGCATGACCTTATTCAGATCATCGGTCAATTCTTTCATCAATTGATCGCGCTCACCGGAAATAACTTCATGCATATCACGGCGGGAAATCTGGTTCCTTAAGCCTTCATTGACGCGCTCCTGCAGTACTCGCTCTGCTCGCCGTTCATCACCGGAACTGGCCGTGTAGTACTTTTGTACGTCAACAACACGCCACTTAACAAAGGAATCTACAATCAGCGGCTTCTTTTCTAATGTGTAGTAACGTTCGGATGTGGAATCCAGCGTTAACACTCGCGCATCAAACTTTTTTACTTCTTCTGCCACCGGCATTTTGAAATGCAGGCCCGGCGCTATATCCGCATTTGACACCGCGCCAAAGCGCAACAACAGTGCCCTTTCTGTTTCCTTGACGGTGTAAACACTGTTCATCACTAGCACGACCGCAAGAAAGGCCAAGGCCAATAGAATTAGATTTTTGGTACTCATATTATTTTTTCCTAACGGTTCTCGCGGCCGGATCTAGACAATCGAGCATCCACTTCGCGCATGACGGCGTCGGTAATAGAACGGACCGTGGCCGCGTCAGTACCAGAGCTACTACTGGATTGACTGGTTAGTTTATCTAACGGCAAATACATCAAGTTGTTGCCACCTTCGACGTCCACCATAATTTTGGAACTGTTACTCAACACGGATTCCATGGCGTCGATATAAAGTCGATCTCTGGTCACGTCTTTCGCCAACGTATATTCAAACAGCAGTTTTTCGAAACGATCAGCCTCACCTTCAGAACGAGCGATTACTCGGTCTCGGTAAGCGTTGGCTTCTTCAATCAATTTCTGCGCTTCACCACGAGCCTCCGGAATTATGCTTTCCGCATAGGCATTGGCTTCGTTAATTACCCGCTGCTCATCCTCTTTGGCTTTTTGTACATCATCAAAGGCATCCCGCACTTGGCTGGGTGGCGCGCTTTCATCAATGTTGACTTTGCTGACCAGAATACCCGTGCCGTAGCGGTCTAAATATTCTTGCAGCCGGGTCTGCACCTCGGCGGCTATGGCGGCACGACCATCGGTGATGACTTCATCCATGCCGGAACTGCCAACTACATGACGTAAAGCACTTTCGGTAGCATGGTCTAAACTTACATCGGGTGTCTTCACGTTAACCAAATAATCCGCCGGATTATTGACCACGTATTGCACCGTCAAGCTCACATCCACAATGTTCTCATCTTCAGTGAGCATCAAGGCCTGATGTTTGTGGGAATTCACTCGGGTGATATTGACCTTCTCAACACGATCAATGAGCTTTGGGTTCCAATGCAAACCAGGCATGACGACTGCCTCTTTGACAGCACCAAAGCGGAACACTACACCGCGCTCTTGTTCATCGACCTGATATACACCAAGCGCTGCATAGGCTATAGCCGCGAGGACTAATGCCGCCCCAATCAAACCAGGGTTAATGCCAATACCCTTGCCACCACCACCACCACCACCGCCGCCAAATATGCCAGACAGCTGCGATTGCAATTTTTTAAAAGCTTCATCCAAATCAGGTGGACCCTGATCCCCACGATTTCCATTGTTACCCCAGGGATCTTTGTCTCCACCGCCAGGCTCATTCCAGGCCATTCAAGTATTCTCCAATGATTATCCCAAACTTATCAGGGCTTATCCGAAATTCTAGGCACCCCATGGCTCGGCTGCAACAAAACCCCGGGATTATCATGCAATCGTTGCAACAATCGTTGATCTGCGCGAATAGTTAGGGTCAAACGGCCATCTTCAGCCACTTGTTCGTCCAAAACCGCACCTGTGTCGTACAACCACGCTCGCGTTTTGCCATCCTCTGGTGCAAGCAGCACTTCGCTGGCCACCGCAGATTTGCCCAATTCGGCGCTAATCGCCTCTTTCAACGAATCTAGGCCCTGACCAGACAAGGCACTCACCTCCACAACGCCCACAAGATTGTTGGCAGTGCTCAATTCTACGAGCAGATCCGCCCGTTGTTGGCTCGCATTTGAGCCCCCCTTTTGGACAAGAGGGGGGCTGCCTTCGTCTACTGCCAATGTATCAATTTTATTTAACACTACCAAAGTCGGCACCTGGCTTGCTTGGATTTCTGCGAGCACCTCCAAAACCTGCCGGTAACGAAAGGCAAGATCATCTGCGCCAGCATCTACCACATGTAGCAGCAAGTCTGCGGCCGCCACTTCCTCCAACGTTGCCCTAAACGCCTCTACCAAGGAATGGGGTAGATCGCTAATAAACCCCACCGTATCCGCAAGCACCACCTCGCCCATCCCTGCTAAATCTAGTCGACGCATGGTGGGATCTAGCGTCTCAAACAACCGATCTTTGGCGGTAACTTCGGCATCCGTAAGCACATTAAACAAGGTAGATTTACCGGCATTGGTGTAGCCCACAAGAGAAATGCTGGGTGTTTGCGAGCGAGTGCGTTGGCGCTTGTTTTGCCGTCGACGCTTAGTGACTAAGGCGATTTTTTGTTGGGTGCTTTTTAGCCGAGTGGTCAGCATACGCTGATCCATTTCCAACTGGGTTTCTCCAGCACCTCTGAGACCAATGCCGCCCTTTTGTCGATCCAGGTGAGTCCAGCCTCGAATTAGCCGTGTTTGTGCGTGCTTGAGCTGCGCCAACTCAACCTGCAATTTACCCTCATACGTACGCGCTCGATCCGCAAAAATATGCAATATCAATTCCGTTCGTGTCATCACGCGACACTTCAAGAAAGCTTCCAAATTACGTTGCTGACCTGGACTTAGTTCCTGATCAACTAGCAGCAAGTCGGCATCCGCCGCCTGCAGAACAGCTTTCACTTCTTCTAGTTTACCGGTACCGACACAGTATTTAGGATGTGGACTTTGCCGTTTTGCACTCAGGACTTCCACCACGTCAATATCTGCTGAGCGGGCAAGTTCTACAAACTCATCCAGACCGGCAGATTCGGTGTGTGGGAAAACGACTTGTAGAACAGTGGCCTTACGGCCTGCTTCGGGACGATCAAAAAACAAGCAACATCCTTCCGGGCTGTCTTTTCTTTTGCCCAGATAACGGAACAGACTTTAGCCTAGATAACGGCATAGCCTTTAGCCTAGATAACGGCATAGCCTTTAGCCTAGATAACGGCATAGCCTTTAGCCTAGATAACGGCATAGCCGTTGGCGGTGGTTTACTCCTCTGCAGTGGCTTCTGCAGCAGGTTCTTCCGAGGTGGTAGACATTCGTACATTGCGAGAGGGTACAACAGTAGAGATGGCATGTTTATAAACCATCTGACTCACCGAGTTACGTAACAAAACCACGAACTGATCAAAAGACTCGATTTGCCCCTGCAGCTTTATACCGTTCACCAAGTAAATGGCAACCGGGATTCTCTCCTTTCGCAGGGTATTCAGGTAGGGGTCTTGTAGCGAATGCCCTTTAGACATTTTGTTCTCCTTCTCTCCTAGTGTTACCTAGTCCCATCAGCGCCAAGTCGGCACTATGTTTTCAATTTGGTTTGCAAATTAGTTTTTCAATCTGTCAGCGGCCGTGTTCTTTCTTGTGATTCGGCTGTTAAATCAAAAGAGATAATCTGTCGTCGACTTTTTTCGCTTATTCGCTTATTCGCTTATTCGCTTATTCGCTTGCTTCAAATTTGCGTTTTATTTTAACAAACCCCAGCTACGGGTAGAGGAACATTATTTTGCAACGAGCGCAACTGCCGCAATTTCTGCAGCGATGTTTTGCGCATCACCCCACTGAATCGATTGGTAGCTTGTCCACGCGCGCAGCCAAGTGAATTGGCGTTTGGCCAGTTGTCGAGTGGCGCTTTTCCCCGTTCGTAACATCTCAGTAAAATCAATCGAATCATCCAAATACTGCCAAACTTGCCGATAGCCCACCGCTCGCAATGCGGGCAACGACAAACTCAGATCGCCACGATCACGCAAACTACGAACCTCATCAACAAAGCCTTGCTCGATCATCGCTTCGAACCGTTCTTCTATGCGAGCGTGCAACTGAGATCGTTGCGCTGGCATGACCGCAAATTCTTGATAGCCAACCATATGTCGATCGTGCACCGGGACAGGCGGATGCTCTCGCCACCAGTGCGAAATCACCTGGCCGCTAACCTCGTAAACTTCCAGCGCACGAGCCAACCGTTGGTGATTGTTCGGATGAATCTGTTGTGCTGCTATCGGATCTATCTGTTCTAGTTGCTGATGCAAAACCGGCCACCCTACCGTGTTAGCTTTTTGCACGATATCCTCTCTAACCTGAAGATTAGCTGAAGGCAACGCACCAATTCCTTCCCGGAAAACTTTGGCATAGAGCATGGTGCCACCCACCAACACCGGAATTCGCCCAGCCGCTAGTGAGGCACGCACCTGTTCGTCACTATCTGCAAGAAAGTCAGCGGCAGAGTACGGCTCGCCGGGATCGCGAATGTCGACGAGTGCGTGCGGGTAATTAGCTAGATCAATCGCCGATGGCTTTGCCGTACCAATATCCATCTGCCGATACACCATAGCGGAATCCATACTGATAATGTCCACGGCAAACCGATCGGCCAGGGCCATGGCCACATCGGTTTTGCCCACTGCAGTAGGACCAATAATGCTAATGATAGTTGGTGTGGAGGGCATGGGATATCTAACTGAAGCAGCAGTAGCCGAGGCTATTGGCCACGCAAAAATAGACCGTCCAAATCGTCTAAACTGCGAACCAAATAGGTCGGGCGGCCATGGTTGCACTGACCGGCATTTTCAGTCACTTCCATTTGTCGCAACAGCGCATTCATTTCATCTATGTTCATTTGTCGGTGGGCACGCATCGAACCGTGACAGGCCATCGTAGCGAGCAGGTCGTCGATCTGGCTTTGAATACGATCACTGCTGTCATATTCTAAACAATCTGCCAACAAATCCCGCACTAGCTGTTCTGTGTTACCGTCCATCAGCAAGTACGGCACCTCTCGAATCGACACCGCACTTATTCCGCTGCGATCAACCACCAAGCCCAAACTCTGCAGTTGTTCAGCCTGTTGCTCGACTATTTCCGCCTCGGCTTCAGTCACATCCATGCTGATGGGGACCAGCAAACGTTGGCGCGCTACCCGGGTTTCGGCGAATTGAGTTTTCATCTGCTCATACACAATGCGTTCATGGGCAGCGTGCATGTCCACCACTACCAATCCTGCACGGGCCTGCGCCAAAATGTAGATGCCATGCAGCTGACCAATGGCATAACCCAATGGTGGCGAGTCGGCATCCATAGATTCAGCCTGGCCGCGACTGGCATGGTGTGGATGGCTGCTGGGCCGACTCTGCAATCCTCGGTGAACGGTGTCGGCGACTACATTTGGGTTTAACCCGGCTTGCTCTTTTGCAAAGGCTTCTTCGATGCTACGGGGTACCGGGCCATCTCGTACCATTGTTTGCGGAGGGCGCAACCCTAGGGGCGCTTGCACAAATTGTTGCGCCCGGCCTTGCCGAGCAGTGGCACCAAAAGTTGTTTCTGCCGTGGGTTCAGCTTCCGGTCGTACATCCCGCAATGCCCGATTCAGCGAGCCAAACAAGAAATCATGCACCATGCGACTATCGCGAAAGCGGACTTCGTGCTTGGTCGGATGGACATTCACGTCCACACCTTGGGGGTCCATTTCCAAGTACAGCACGTAGGTGGGGTGACGACCGCCAAAGAGAACGTCTCGATAGGCTTGGCGAATGGCATGGGCCACTAACTTATCTCGCACTACCCGCCCGTTGACATAAAAGTACTGGTGATCAGCTTGACCACGCGCGTGGGTCGGCAATCCAACCCAGCCGCGCAGCCGCACGGGTGCCTGCGTGTCCCGAGCAAATTCTTCGATCTCGATACAGTTGCTAGAGAAGTGTTTCCCCAGCACTTTGTCGAGGCGTTGTTGCGGCGCATTAGCTGGCAATTGCAGCACGGTTTTCGAATTGTTGACCAGCTCAAAACCTACTTCTAAGTGGGCCAAGCTCAAACGCCGTAGCGCTTGATCTATCTGAACAAATTCAGTGCGCTCAGTTTTCAGAAATTTACGCCGTGCCGGTGTGTTGTAGAACAGATCCGTCACTTCAACCGTTGTGCCGACTGGGTGCGGCTTGGGGCCGTGAAAAATACAATCGCCACCATGAACCTCAATACCGAAGCTATCGTGCGAATCCGCCCGCTTAGAGGTAATGGCAAGCTTAGCCACAGAGGCCATACTAGCCAGTGCTTCCCCTCTAAACCCCAAACTCGCTATGCCCAGCAGATCGTCAGCCGTACTCACTTTGCTGGTGGCATGCGGCTGCACGGCTAACAACAAATCGTCGGGATGGATACCGTTGCCATCATCGCGCACCATGACCCGTTTCACGCCACCGAGCTCAACTTGCACCAACACGTGTTGAGCTTTGGCATCCAAACTGTTTTCCACCAGCTCCTTAACGATTGATGCAGGTCGCTCCACCACTTCACCTGCGGCGATTTGGTTGGCGACGGCGGCGCTGAGCTGGCTTATTCGTTGCATGTTCATCTGGGTTACTTTATCGGAGACTGGAGATTTATGTCATGAACTGGGAATGATGAGGGTTTGGCCACTGCGAATACTATTGTCACGCATTCGGTTCGCTTGTTTAATCTGGGCCATACTGGTGTCGTAGCGCTGAGCAATCCCAGACAATGTTTCCCCTGGCCGAATTTTGTGTCTGACCGACTGTTTTACTAACTGGGCTACGGACTGATCGTTGATTGTTAGTCCCTTAAGACGCGCAGCCAACAAAGTACCGGCGGGCGGCGACTGTGTCATATACTCGGTAATGCCTTTATGAACCGCAGCGGTAATCTTTTCCTGGTAATCCGTGGTATTTAGCTGCCTCGATTCTCGCGGATTCGACATATATCCCGTCTCCACCAGAATCGACGGGATATCTGGCGATTTCAACACAACAAAACCGGCTTGCTCTACTCGAGATTTGTGCAGCTTGGCCACCGTGCCTAACTGTTTGAGAATGCTGGTACCTGCATTGATGCTGGTGGAGCGATTGGCATCCATGGATAAATCCAGCAATACATGGGCGAGCACACTGTCTTTATCTTTGAGCCGAACATCGCTGACCCCACCAATCAGATCGGATCGGTTTTCTTGCGCGGCTAACCAGCGTGCGGTTTCACTGCTGGCCCCGTTATCAGACAAAGTGTAAACAGAAGCCCCGTGCACGCTGGCGTTGTCGAAGGCGTCGGCATGGATAGACAAAAACAAATCTGCCCGTCTGCTACGAGCCACTTCGATACGCTTGCGCAAGGACAAGTAGTAATCGCCCTCACGCACCATCACCGCTTTAAAACCCGGTGTCTTATTCAACCGTGCCACCAGCCGTTGAGACAGCTTAAACACCACCTGCTTTTCATATATTTTATCAACACCTACTGCGCCAGGGTCTTCACCACCGTGGCCGGCGTCTACCGCCACTAATATGTCGCGCCGTCCGGTGTCGTTACGTGCCCCATCATTCATCCGCTCCGTCTTAGCTGTCTGACCGGTGGCTTTAGTCACTTCACCATACAAATCCACCACCAAGCGGTAACCGTGGGGGGCAACCGGATCTAAGCGAAAACCATTGGGTTTCAAGCGGCCTTGAGTATCGATGACCACACGATAACCGTCACCCCGACGTCCCACTCGCAGATCCGAAATCAATTTACGGCCTTTGGCAGCATTCTTAGCGTCAAAGTAATTGCCGAGCTGAGCATTGGGCAAATCAATCACTACGCGATTCGGACCCGACAAGGTGAACAGCTTGAAATGCATGGGTTCGGATGTATCAAAAACCACTCGAGTGTATTCTGGCGCCTCATGCACCCGCACCCCTTGCAGTGTTTCAGCAACAACAAAGGGTGCTAAAGCAACCGCCAGCAACCCGAGCAGCAGTGCAAAAGACAAGGGAAAGCGTTTATGTAGTACGCAGACGACGACCACGACCCTCCACGGATAAGTAAATTTCTAGATCTGGTGAAGGCAGTTTTTCCAACGCTCGTTCTGGCCATTCCACCAATTTGAGTCCTGGACCCGAGAAAATTTCTGCTACACCAATGAAGTCTAATTCTTGCGGATCCATAATACGATAAAAATCAAAATGATAGATCGCTGGTTCGACGATCTCATAGGGTTCTAGCAAGGTATAGGTGGGGCTTTTGACGGCGCCTTGATAGCCCAACACCCGCAGCAAACCCCGCACCAACGTAGTTTTACCTGCCCCCAGATCACCGTGCAAAAATACCGTGGCGCTACCTGGCAACAAGGCACAGAGTCTACCGCCCATAGCAACAGTGGCTGCTTCGTCGGCAAGATACTCATCCAACTTTAATTTCAACTTTAATTTCAAATTGGGCTTCGACATTGACACTTCATTAGGAGAGGGCTGCTGGTATTTGGGCAATGACATCCGTAGCAATCAGGCTTGGTTGGCCCAAACGCTTTGCCGCCAAATCCGCTGCTAGAGAATGCAAACACGTGCCCACACGGGCAGCATCAACCGTCGGCATGCCTTGTGCCAGCAATGCGCCAATCACACCAGCAAGTACATCACCCATACCGGCGGTGGCCATACCGGGATTGCCGTGACGACATAGAGCAACGGGACCAGCATCTGAGGCAATCAAGGTACCGGCGCCTTTCAACACACAAATCTGCTCAGCTGAACTTAACGCGAGTGCAGCTTCTAGCCTGTTGGCTTGCACTAGCTCCGCAGTATCAATAGCCGTCTTTTCCGCTCCTATCTTCTTCGCTCTAAGTAGAGCAGCGGCTTCCGCAAGATGCGGCGTGAGCACCCGAGGCCCGGTAATATTTTCCCCATTGGCGATACGTTGAGCCAACCAATATAGCCCATCAGCATCAACGAGCATGGGCTGGATGGGTGCATCGACTGCGGGCGATTGAATCTTCAGCCAATTCCGCCGCCAGACTAGCGCATCCAAACTACGGCCAAATTCGCCTCGACCCAAACCGGGCCCATGCACCACACAAGTCGATTTTGCTAAGAGCGCTTCACAACGTTGGACTAATTGGCTATCGCCACCGACACCAGCATCCCCCACGCCCAAAAACATAACTTCCGGTACCCGAGCGAGCACACCGGCACGATGCTGTTGATGACTGATAATAGACACCATGCCAGCACCGGATCGCATAGCGGCCTCGGCCGCCATCAACACCGCACCGCCATAACCTAGGTCACCACCCACAATCACCACATGACCTTGCCGATGTTTGTAGGTGTTCAGATCTAAGGGCGCTATTTGTTGGGCGTTAAAAGCATAGCGATAGGCAACGGGAACTGGCCCAGTTTGCAACATACCCGCAGTGAAGCCTAAGTCAGCAAGCCCGTGGTCACCCACCACGGATACCCCAGCACCGGTAAACAAACAAAATTTATTCACCACAAAACTGAGCGTGTGGCTCGCCTGCACCGCCTGACTGGCTATATGGCCAGATTCAGGATCTACACCGGTGGGAATGTCCAAGCACAACACCGGCGCAGCCAACTCGTTAATCAGTTTTACCGCACGGGCAAACTCAACACGTAATTCCCCTTTGGCACCGGTGCCTAGCAACGCATCCACCACTAGATCGGGCGCAGTTTCTGCACCTAAAGGCGCTTCTGCCTGCACTGACAATTGAATTTGTTCTATCTGAGCCGCCTGCAAGGCGGCAAAGGCGGTGGCGGCATCTCCCCCTCTCGAGTGGAGAGAGGAATGGAGAGGCGATGGTGAGTCACCCACCTGCACTACACGCACTTGCAAGCCCAATTGCTGGAGTTGGCAAGCCAGCAGGTAGCCATCGCCTGCGTTATTGCCTTTACCACAGAAAACCCAAACCCGCTTTGCCGCAGGCCAGCGCTGGAGCAGTGTTTGTGTGGCCGCTTCGGCGGCTCGACCCATTAGCTCAAAACCAGACACCCCGAGCTGCTCGGCAGCCAGCTGGTCAATGGCGGTGCATTGGCTGCCCAAAAACAGGGGCATAGGTAAAGCTGTAGCTTGCTGGGTATGGCTCATAGTTAGCCATTATACGGGTTCCCAAATAGTAGGTAAGCTGGCGCTGTGGATTATCAAGCATTGGCCAACAACATTAAGCAGTGGAGCCGTGACCTTGGTTTCGACCAGGTGGGTATCACTGATGTGGATCTGTCTGCCTATGAGCCTCACGTGCACAGGTGGTTGGCCAGCAATTTTCACGGCTCCATGACGTATTTGACACGTAACCTAGATAAACGGTTACACCCGGAACAATTACACCCCGGCACCTTGCGGGTTATTTGTGTCCGCATGAACTACAAAAGTCGCACGCCGCCGCCACTGGAGAGTTTGGCTGACACTGAGCGGGCCTACATCGCCGAATATGCACTGGGTCGTGATTACCACAAAGTCATTAGGCGACGGCTGGCCAAACTTGCACAGCAAATTGATGCAGTGGTGCCAGGACATTGTCGACCGTTCACCGATTCAGCACCGGTACTAGAAAAAGCACTGGGTGAGAAAGCGGGCCTAGGTTGGATCGGCAAGCACAGCCTGTTACTCAACCAGCAGGCTGGTTCCTGGTTTTTTCTCGGCGAACTATTTACCGACCTACCTTTACCCATTGATGCACCCGAACAAGAGAATCATTGTGGTAACTGCAGCGCCTGTATCACCGTTTGCCCCACCGACGCTATCATCGCCCCGCAACAACTAGATGCGCGCAAGTGCATTTCTTACCTGACGATTGAAAACAAAGGCACCATCGATCTGACGTTACGCAAGGCCATGGGCAATCGAGTTTTTGGTTGTGACGACTGTCAACTCTATTGTCCGTGGAATCGTTTTGCGCAGCTCACCAATGAAACCGACTTCAGCCCTCGCCATAGCCTGGACAACACCGAACTACTGACGTTGTTTGCCTGGCGAGAGGCCGATTTTCTAAAAAACACAGAAGGCAGTGCCATGCGCCGTATTAGCTATGCGCAATGGGTGCGGAACCTAGCGGTAGGATTGGGCAACATGCACGCGACCTCAAAGGAGCACCGCTCCGTCATTCTAGAGGCGCTGGCGCGCAAACGTAGTGAATTTCTCCAACTCGATTCAAATACTCATTTAATTTCAATGGTAGTGGAACATATAGATTGGGCGCTCCAACAACACCGCGCCAGCTTGCCCGCCGAATAAACCTAAGCATCATCCAGCCGAAAAAAGTGCTGCTGGTAATGGGCCAGCTCAGCAATAGACTCTTTAATATCTGCCAATGCCGTATGTGCATTTTGTTTTTTGAAATTGTTCAATAGCTCCGGTCGCCAGCGGCGGGCCAACTCTTTAACACTGCTCACATCGATGTTGCGATAGTGCAGGTAATCTTCCAGCATTGGCATGTAACGCACCAGGAAGCGTCGATCTTGCCAAATTGTATTGCCGCACAGAGGCGATTGATTGGCCGCTACATGCTGGCTGACAAAGTCCAAGGTCTGGGCCTGGGCCTCGGTTTCTGAAACGCCCGTTGTTTTGACTCTTTGCACTAAACCAGAGGCGTTGTGATGTTCGGTGTTCCACTCATCCATACCTGCCAGCAACGCAGCGGACTGTTTTACCGCCAGCACAGGGCCTTCAGCCACGATATTGAGCTGACCATCCGTAATAATGGTGGCCATCTCAATGATCCGGTCGGTTTCCGGATCTAAGCCAGTCATTTCTAAGTCCATCCACACCAGATGATCAGTCACGTGGTCTCTCCCGTATTTCTTTTATTAAGTATAGCTGGTAGCGTCGCGACCTCTGATAACTTTTGCACCGTCGGCGAGCTACTGCATTCATGATTGAACAAATTGAAGCCCAAGATTTTGCGGCCAAAGCACCTGAGAATTGTCTGTTAGTCCATGTGGCAGATGCCCAGAATTATCAAGCCGCCCATATTCCCGGTGCGATACTGATAGAACCTAGTACCTTAGTCAGTGGCGTGCCTCCCGCTACGGGCAAACTACCCAGCCTGGCCAACTTACAGCAGCTATTTGCCAATTTGGGTTATCGCGCCGACCAAACCATTGTGGCCTATGACGACGAAGGGGGCGGTTGGGCCGGTCGTTTTCTGTGGACATTGGATGTTATTGGCCACCAAAATTGGGCCTATCTAAATGGCGGCATTCAGGCCTGGCACGATCAAGGTTTACCGCTGGAAACTGGCCCTAACCCCACGGTTATGGCCACTGACCCAGATCTTTCGCTTAACAGCCAACCAATAGCCGAAGTCGCCGATGTGCTGGCCGCCATCGAAGATCCCAACAGCCAGATCATGGACGTCCGATCGGCAGAAGAATACAACGGTCTGCGACAAGCGGCCGCTCGAGTGGGGCACATTCCTGGCGCCATCAACCTCGACTGGATGTTGTTAAAGCAAACCAATGGCAAGCTCTGCAAAAACCTCACCGAGCTGTTAACCAGCCACGGGTTGGATCTCGATAGAAAAATAATCACCCACTGCCAAACACATCACCGTTCTGGCTTGTCTTATTTGGTTGGCCGGTTGTTGGGGCTCGACATTGTGGCTTATCACGGGTCTTGGTCTGAATGGGGCAATCGCCCAGACACGCCCATTCAAGACACTCCCACCGAACTCAACTCATGAGTGAACTGTTCGCTGCCGTTCAGCGCCTGCTGCCTAAACATGGAATTTCTCGACTAGGCGGGCAAATCGCTGCGTCCGAATTACCTTGGCTAAAAACCGGCTGCATCAAGTTGTTCAACTCCCTATACGATCTGGACATGAGCGAGGCACAGCGACCAGAATTCGATGACTATAAATCCTTCAACGATTTCTTCACTCGGGCATTGAAGGGCGATGCGCGACCCATCGCAGAGGCTGCAACCGCTGTTGTAAGTCCGGCCGATGGCACCATTAGCCAGGCGGGTAAGTTGGTAGATGGCAAACTATTACAAGCCAAGGGCACCAACTATCAACTCGCATCGCTGGCGGGTGAAAGCCTGCCCGCATACCAGGGCGGCGAGTTCGTCACCGTGTACCTAGCACCCCACAACTATCACCGCGTACACCTGCCTATGAAGGGTAAGCTAGTCCGCACCCAAGCGATTCCTGGCGCTTTGTTCTCAGTGAATGCGAAAACCGAAGCCGCCATTAGCGATTTGTTTTGTCGTAATGAACGCTTGGTGTGCCACTACGAAACCGATCACGGGCCCATGCTTGTAGTGCTAGTGGGGGCGTTGATCGTAGCCAGCATTAAGACTGCTTGGTCTGGGCCACAATCGCCCTATCGCAGAATCGAACGCAATGAGCATCGATTGATGCAAAGCAAAGGTGCCGAGATTGGTCAATTTTTGCTGGGCTCAACTGCCATCGTTTGTTTTGGACCGAACATGGTGGAACTAGAACCACCGATTACCGGTGGTAAAGAGATTCGCATGGGTGAGGCAATTGCCACCTTGCAACACTAGTCTCGCGATCAAAAAGTAAAGGGCATGACCTCGGCAAGTCGCTCTACACCAAGCGCTAGCATCAGGAGTCGATCCACACCCAAAGCCACACCTGCACATTCGGGCAACCCTGCGTTCATAGCGGCCAAAAATGCTGCATCCGGCTCAAGCGTTGGCAAGCGACGCTCGGCGCGAATTTGGTTGTCTTTGGCAAAACGCTGATTCAGTTCTTGCGCATCTCCCAATTCGTAGTAACCGTTAGCCAGTTCCACACCTTGCACCACTAACTCAAAGCGTGCGGCCACCTGGGGATTGTCGATTCGTAATCGCGCCAGTGCACTCTGTTCAGCTGGGAAGTCGACAACAAAAAAGCGTGAATATCGTTGCGCTAGGTCTTTCACTTGGGTATCAAAATGTAAATCTAGATCCGCAGCATCGCTCGGCGCACCACCACCGCCGCTAACAATGTCGGCATAGGTAAAAGTCACCACGGGTTCCTCGCCCAGCACCAAGTTAATGAGTTCCTGCACCTCCAGCATTAGCTGACCGTCATCGAGACCCAACCGATACCATTCTAGCAGTGTGAATTCGTGATTGTGGTGGCGACCTTGCTCGTTAGCGCGGAACACGGGCCCCAGTTGATACAAACTCGGGGCACCGGCGGCGAGCAACCGTTTCAGCAGATATTCAGGAGATGTTTGCAGGTAACCGTAGGGAGGCACGGCAATTGATTCGATGGTGGCATCGGTGACAGTGCTAGGTGCCAATACCGGAGTTTGCACTTCGATCACCTGCCGGGCCTTAAAGAACTGGCGCAAAGTGTCCAGCAACTCCGAGCGGGCGGTTAGCACTTCGATCGAACAATCAGGGGCCCATTGCGGCATCGAAATCAGATTCGGTTCGTTAGGTTTTCACTCGACTGACGTATTCACCGGTACGAGTGTCAATTTTCAGCGTCTCACCGGTATTAACAAATAGGGGCACCTTAATGATTGCACCGGTTACCAACTTTGCTGGTTTCGTGCCACCTTGAGCAGTATCACCTTTTAAGCCCGGGTCGGTTTCCGCCACTTCCAGTTCAACGAAATTGGGCGGCGCTACTGCAATCGGATTGTCGTTCCAAAGCGTTACCTGATAAACCCCCTGCTCAATCAGCCAGTTCGTGGCATCGGCTACTGCAGCTTCACCGGCGGCCAGCTGTTCGAAACTGCCATCGGTTTTCATGAAGTGCCAGTGTTCGCCATCGTTGTACAGGTACTCCATATCCAGCTCCATCACATCAGCCCCTTCGAGGGACTCACCAGATTTGAATGTACGCTCCCACACACGCCCCGACTTCAAATTGCGAAATTTGACTCGATTGAATGCCTGACCCTTGCCCGGCTTCACAAATTCATTTTCTAAAATGGTGCAGGGATCGCCTTCCAGCATAACCTTCAAACCGGATTTAAATTCATTGGTAGAATAGTTGGCCATAAATCACTATTTGTTGTTGAGAACTGCGCGCATGATAACCCCCTTAGCCACCCCTTGGCAGCCCGAACTGTGGTCGCGCGAACTTAACGAGGCCAATATCAGTGTGGCGGAGCTTGTGTCTAAGCTAAAACTAGCTAAGGATGATGTGGATCTAGCACCAGAATTCAAACTTAAGGTGCCCCCGGCCTTCCTAAAAAAAATTATGCTGGGTGACAGAAACGATCCGTTGCTCCGGCAAATCTTGCCTCGTCGTGAAGAAAATGAGTTGCACCCAGGCTTTGTCCCGGATCCACTCGACGAGCAGTCGGCAACAAAGACGCCTTCCCTAATCCAGAAATACCACGGCCGCAGTTTGTTGATTACCACACCCACCTGTGCAGTCCATTGCCGCTACTGTTTTCGCCGTCACTTCCCCTATGCGGACAATCGGCCTAGTCAGCATGAAGCCGCTTTAGCCGCCATCGCTTGCGACACCAGTATCACCGAACTCATTTTATCCGGTGGCGATCCGCTAGTGCTCACCGATAAGGGACTACACAGTCTGCTGGAGCGCGCAAAACAAATCACTCATCTGCGGCGGTTGCGTATTCACACTCGCCTACCCATCGTGATCCCCGCTCGTATTACCGAAATGCTGTTGACGACCTTAAGTAACTTACCTTGGCAGGTGTGCCTGGTCGTACACAGCAATCATGCCAACGAACTGGATGAAAATACCGCACGGGCTTTTGGCTGTTTGCAGCAAGCTGGGGTAACGCTACTAAATCAGAGTGTGCTGTTACATGGCATTAACGATGACGCGGCAATACTTGCCAACCTTTCCGAAAAACTCTACGCACAACGGGTACTACCCTATTACCTACATCTTCCGGACCCGGTAACCGGTACTCAGCACTTCTTTGTCACGAAACAAAAAGCTAAAACTATTCATCATCAATTATGTGAACTAGTACCAGGTTATCTCGCACCCCGCTTGGTACAAGAACAACCAGGACTAGGGGCAAAGCAAATTGTCAGCGACTAAAAATTCGGTGAATGCTGCGCATTGTGAACCGTCACACGTAAAGGCAACGCAAAGTTACATTGTGAACGATGATTTTAACTATAATAGGCACAGTTGGGAAAATTCTGTGTTGCCAACAACGCGACAAAAAATATTAGCAAACGGGCGAGATGGATAGCACCCATGAACGGTAGCGAGACGAATAGAAACAAGAGCGGCAATCCGGTACGAATGGAGTTACCAGTAGCAGATCTAGATCAACTTTCTTTTTGCGACAGTAATACCAAAGCCATTGACAACTGGCGCAGCTCACTACCCATGGCAAACACGGGCGTAGCAGCACAACAGCTGTATAAAGCCACCGCGGAAATTGCCACTATCAAAATCGATTATGCCACGCGTATGCAGTGGCTAGAGCTACTGAGATCAAACTGCCATTACATTATTTCTCGTCTTGATCGGAATGCTGTTTCAGCAAATCAGCATTCCGATGCAATCGCCAAAGCCGCACAGAAACTACAAGCGAGCCTGTGCATGGGTTACAAGGTCGTAATCCGGGATGAATCAGCCGATAAAAAGAGCAAAAAGCCCGCGGCCAAAGAGTTGCTACCAATCGCAATACACCGGGCGCTTTCCGACATGTCACGAATTTTGCTACGTAGCTTACAGGTTTACGTCGCGCCCCCTGAAAACCTATGGCTGGAACTAAACCAGCTCTACTACATTGCGGAGCAAAACAACCTTGAAAGCCAATGTGTCGTCGACAAAGAAAATCAATACGACACCCCCACCTCAATAGCCGACGCCTACCTGCGCTCCGCACTGCTGGCTTTGTGCAAGCCAAATCAATTACGACATCGCTTTCTTACTCATGCTTTTAACGCATTGGAACTTTGGGGTCAGCGAGTATTTTTAGAGCGATTTGATAAAGAATCTCTATTTGGTGTGGATTTACTCGATGACAATCCACCAGCCTACGCAAACACCGTGCGCAAGCCTGCGGCTGGACGTAGCATCCGCACAGATGTGTTGATCTACGAAATAGAGTCTTACTTAAAAGATATTGACAGCAGCGTACCTATTCCTGACTACGTCTCTAGAGAGTTACTTGAACACCTCGTCACTGCATGGGGTGAAATGAAGCCTCGCTCGTTCCGACGGGCACCAGCGACCGGCACTGTAAAAGTCTGTGTCGGTTTACACAGCACTCATTTCTTTCTGTCCGGCGGCGTCGATTTCGCCGACCAAATTAGCGAAACAAACACCAACCAGTGCGGTGAATTCAATCCGTTCATGAAAGACGAAGTACTGGTTGCTCAGCATGACAATCATGGCACCGGCAAAAAGGATGTCTGGGATGACGCATTTGACCTTCGAGTCAGAATCCCGGTGAACCCACAGTACAAAGACCCTGAACTATCGAGCATGCAACGTCGAATGCAGACCGCAAACGAACCTACCAAGCCCGAAGAATTGGTAACAAATTTTGAATACTTCGACGCCCGTATCGCAGACATGAGCCCAGGCGGTTACCAATTGATTTGGCCTGGAGAGCTTCCAGATAATTTGGTAACCGGCGAGACTTTGGCGATTCGAGATGAATCGGATCCACGCTGGTGTATCGCGGTGGTACGTTGGTTACGCCAAACCTCAGAAGGCACAGCAATGGGTGTGGAACTACTCGCCCCCCGAGCCGAGCCTTTAGCTGCCCGTGTCATCATGAAAAAGGGTGGGCCCACAAACTACACCCGAGCGTTGCTGCTACCCGAGTTGAAACCTATCAATCAACCGGCCACATTGGTTACACCGAAATTGCCGTTTCAAGCTGACCAAAAAATCCATCTACATCGAGATGGCACCCAACAGACCGCACAGCTGCTGGAATGCACACTTAAAACTGAGAGTTTTAACCAGTTCACATTTCGAATGCTGGATGGTTACTTGGAAAACTCGGACACCGACTTCAGTATGAACAATCTGTCCGAACTAATTGGAGAGCAGGACTCAGCTGCCTAGCAACCTGGCAAACAGGTTATCTAGGCAACATGAAATTACAGGGATATGTCAGGACAAATTTCGCCACACAACACCGTACGGCTACTGGTTGCCGAAGGGTCAGAAAACACTACGCAAGAGATTGACTCACTATTGCGTGGTGCAGGCATTAGTACGCGTCTGAATCACATCTCTAATCTGGATAATGCTGAAGAAGCCATAACAAACTCCGATCTAATGTTGCTCAACAGCGACATGGCCGGTGCTAAAGAAGCGCTTCCAAGACTACGAGCCAGCGCACCCAACGTACCTATCATTCTGCGTACATCTAGCGAAGAAACCGCCATTGATATTGAACAAGGGCTAACTCTCGGCGCAACCGACGTAGTTTATGAAGATCGACAGCAGCACTTGGTGTTGGTATTCAAGCGCGAGCTAGAACATGTTTGCCAAGCCTTTCGCAGCCAACAAGCAGAAAAGGCACTCGCTGAATCAGAAAAACGTTGTGAACTGCTACTCGCCAGTTCTTCAACCGCTATCGCCTATGTTCACGAAGGCATGCACATCTATGCCAACGAGAACTATCAAGAGCTTTTTGGCTTCGAGGATGCAGATGAACTATTTGGCTTACCTCTTATCGACCTGCTTGATAAAGAAAGTGCCAAGCAGTTGAAAGCCGCGCTAAAATCGTTCCGCACCAATGAAGAACAACAGACGTTTGAATTCACCGGCAGCAATAGCGAGCTTAGCGGTGCCATGACGCTTACCGGCGCTGAATACGATGACGAACCTTGCATTCAAGTTATTGCCAAAATCGCAAAACCCGTACCTCATTTAACTTTGGTAGCAGACGCTGATAGCGAACCCGAAACCCTGACAGATATTGAAGATGCCGGTAGCTCCCTAGAACTCCCGAAAGAGGAACTAGCCAATAACCAAGCAGCACCGACAAGCACTAACCCCCAAACACTCCCAGACTTTATCGAAACTTGCGACTCAGCCGTAGAAGAAGATGAAGCTCGGTGCAAAGCCATGTTTGTTGTGCAGCTAGATAATTTCGCCAATTTGCAAAAAGAAAACGGTATCAGTGGTGCCGAGCTAATTTCCGGGAAAGTGGAAGACACACTCCGCAATTCCGCCGAATCCGGCCTGTGTTTCCGAATTTCTGCCTCGCAATTCGCGTTGCTTATTATGCAAAATTCTGCAAATGCTGCTCGTACGGAGGTCGAAGCTTGCCGTGCCGCAGTAGAAGAACTAATTTTGGAAGTAAACGCAAAGACCGTGCGCAGCACAATCTCGCTGTGTGGCATCGAAGTAGCCCAGGGTCACTCTGCGCAAACGGCGCTAGACGGCGCTTTTCAACAAATGCTCAAGAACGCGGACGCACAGCTCCACAACGTCATTGAATTCTCCTCCATCGCTGAGCTAGCGGCCGACAGCGAAGTGGTTGATGAATCCGCTCAAGTTCTCAAAACGATTAATTCGGCTATCGAAAATCAGAGTTTCGTTCTATTGTTTCAACCGATCATCAGCCTGCGTGGCGATGATGACGAGCACTATGAAGTATTCCTGCGCATGCTTGATGCCCGCGGCGAGCATATGGTGCCTCATCAGTTTCTGGAAACAGCAACCGCAAGCGGTGTAGCGGGCAAAATCGATCGCTGGGTGATTCTTCAAGCCATCAAAACCCTATCTCTACATCGTTCTAAGGGTCACGATACACGGTTGACCATCAATATTACCTATAACAGCATAGTGGACCCTGAGTTCACTCAGTGGCTGGGAGTAGCCATTAAGGCCGCGCGCCTACCTAGTGATGCAGTGGTCTTTCAAGTCACGGAGAAAGACGCCCGAACCTATATGCGCCAAAGTGTCGAGCTGGTTGCGGCACTCAAGGCCATGCATTGCCGATCTGGTTTATCACGGTTCACACCCGGACCAGAGAGTAGTGAGCTGCTTAAACATATCTCTGTAGACATGGTGAAGCTTGAGGGTAATCTAACCGCTACGCTGGAAGCAGGCGAAGAAGGCGTCAGCGCACTTACAGAATCGATCAAGGCTTTGCAGAGCAAGGGTATGCTCACCGTTGTACCGATGGTCGAGAACGCCAATGTCCTATCGCGCTTGTGGCAGGCGGGGGCTAATTATATTCAAGGCCACTATCTACAAGAACCGTCTACCACGATGGATTACGACTTCACCACGGAAGACTAGGCATCCGCCAACACTCGTTCGATATCTGAATCTGTAAAGCCCAACAAATACAGCACACTGTCTAAGCCAAAGTGGGAAATGGTGTTGCTGGCCGTTTGCTTGACCACCGCCTTGGCATGATAGGCAACACCCAACCCGGCCACATTCAACATCGGTAGATCATTGGCACCATCACCGACGGCAATGGTTTGCTGCAAAGAAATACCCTCTTGGCTCGCTATGCTCGCCAGAATCTCGGCCTTTCGCGGCGCATCAACGATTTCGCCGATCACCGCACCGGTAATCAGGCCATCTATAACTTCCAGTTCATTAGCGAATAGATAGTCAATACCCAGCTGTTTTTGCAAGGTTTCGCCAACATACTGAAAGCCACCAGAGATAATGGCGGTTTTAAAGCCAAACTGTTGCAACGCCAGTATTAGCCGTGCGCCGCCTTCGTTAAGAGAGACAGATTTGGCAACCGTCTCAAGCGCCTGCTCCGGCAAGCCCTTAAGTAACGCCGCCCGCTGACGAAAACTGGTTTGAAAATCGATCTCGCCAGCCATGGCTCTCTCGGTGATGGCTACCACTTGATCGCCAACACCATGCAACTTGGCTAGTTCATCCATCACTTCAGCATTAATAAGCGTGGAATCCATATCAAAGGCCACTAACCGGCGATTACGCCGGTACACCGTGTCTTGTTGCACACTGAAGTCAAAAATGAGCTCGGTAGATTTGGCTAACAGGGCAGCTTTTAGCTCATCTGGCCGGGAAAGCTCACCGCGGACGGCAATTTCGATACTGGCCCGCCTGGGTTCGGCCATCTGTTCTAAATTCACTCGGCCCGAAAGACGACGAACAGTTTCAATATTGAGTTGATACTGCGCCGTAATCGCCGACACTGCCGCAAGTTGTGCGGCCGTAGCGCCATCGGTGAGTAAGGTGATGATATAGCGGTGCTGATCAAACTCGCTCACCCAGGCCTGGTAGCGCTGCTGACTGACCTTGGTAAAAGACACAGGCACATCCTGCTCATGCGCTTTAAACAGAACATCCTTCATAACGACCGCAGCATCTGCTTGCTCAGGCACTTCAATTAACAGGCCTAAACCTAGGGTGTCATGAATGATGGCCTGGCCAACATCCAAGATCGCCACTTGATATTGAGCCAGGGTGGATGTCAACATGGCCATTAGTCCGGGTTTATCAACACCGGATACATTGACCAACAAAATCTCACTGGCCACACAGCGTCCTTATGGTTTATCAAATAGAGAATTTAACCATGAATAGACAGGCGGCAGGTATAAGTCGCAGGTAAAAGTTAAGGTACAGATGCCGAAAGACACAAACCTACTGCAAACAATTACCCAAAGCCGGATTTGGTGCCAAACTATTCGCCCCGCGCAATGGGGCATTGTCATCGCCCTAGTCACGGCCCTTGGCTTGTATGCCATCAGCCAATTCGCCACTGATCGTGAACAACGGGTCAAAGAATACGGTAACAGTATCGCTCAAGCGCTCGCTGGCCTGAGCAAAGACCCGGTGGTAAGGCAAGATCGCGTTCACTTAGGGGTGCTGGCCAATCAGAGTGCGCAGCTTAGCCACGTGGCCGGTGTAGTAATCGCCACGATTGACAATCATGTGCTGGCAAGCGCGGGATCAGTGTCACCAACACAGCCCGATACTGACTTAGTCTATAAACAACCCATCCAACTAGATGCCACCACGATTGGCAGCGTCAGTATTACCCTAGATGCCGCTGTCTTTGCCAAGGTGGGACACTGGTGGCAGTGGCTTCTGAGCATATTGGTGGTGTTCGGTGTGCCACTGCTGGTTACACAGCTGACCGCAGTTCTAAATCAGGTGGCAACACCCAAGGCTGCCGCCACCGTAGCCGAGGTACACCTGCCATTAGATCCCGAACCAGGTTTAGTGGTGTTATCTAATCTAGACAATTCTATGAGCCTATTACCTGAGCAACGCCAATGGGCAGCCCGCCATGTCGAAAATATTGCAGATGCTGTCGGTAGTTTGTACGACGCAGAAGTTGAGGTCATGCCCGGTAAAGGGGTGGCCTTAAGATTCGCGGTAAGTGGCGAAGACGCTGGTTTTCGCGCCGTATGCGCTGGGTTAGCAATGGCCGAGTTACTTACCCACAGTAGCTCACGTGCGCTGTTTCGAACCAGTGGACATTGTTTCGAATATAGAAGCGGTGAACCGCTCGTTGCAGACACAGCGGAACTCACCGACCTGATTATGCTCGCCGGTATTGCTAAAACGACTGGCTTGGCTGTATCTAGTCAATTCTTGGAGGCCGTTAGTCGGCGCGAACGAGTAATGATTGAACCCTTAAACCATCAGCTCGTCGCTGATCTGACTAGCATGGGACACGGTTGTTATCTAATCTCTGGGTTGGCAGTGGCCTATCGAGATATGATGCGCCGGCAAGTCTCCGTGTTGCTAGAAACCACCACAGCAACCCACTATCCGACTTCAACCTCTAACGAATCAACCTTCTGAAAACCACGAGGTAGCTTGCGGCCACGGCGAGCCCGTTCACCTAAATAATTTTCTAAGTCTTTCACCTTCATGCGCAAGTGTCGCTGGCCCGCCCAAACCATCAATTCATCTTTTGCACACACCACCTGCACAGCGATCACTTTTTCTTCGCCATTTTTATAGGCTGCAGCAGGCACATTGAGCAGCTTATTACCCTTACCACGTGCAAGCTCCGGTACGTCGGCCAGGGGAAACACCAACATTCGACCCTGGTCGGTTACTACCGCGACCAAAGGGTTATCTGCCTTGGGGTCTAAAGTGACTGGCGGTAGCGCACAGCCCCCTTTACCCACCGACAAACAGGCTTTACCTGCTTTGTTCTTGGTTACCATGTCTTCTAACTTACCCACAAAGCCATAGCCAGCTTCAGAGGCAAGTAATACTCGACGTTCACCATCGCCCATGGCAACGCCCACAAAGCGCGCGCCTTCTGGTGGTTTGAGGCGCCCAGTTAACGGCTCACCTTGACCTCGCGCAGAGGGTAATGTGTGCGGTGCTACAAAGTATGTTCGACCGGTGGAGTCCAAAAACACCAATTGTTCGTTGGTGCGACCGCGCACTGATTGAGCGTAACGATCACCTGAACGATAGCCAAGCTCTTTCGGATTCATTTCATGGCCCTTCGCCGCACGGGCCCAGCCTTTCTCAGACAGGACGACAGTAACCGGGTCATTAGTCATCAGGTCTTCATCACTGAAACCCACAGCGCCTTCTACCTTCACAAGCGGTGAACGGCGTTCATCGCCATACTCTTTAGCCGCCGCTAACAGTTCCTTTTTAATCAAGGATTTCAGCCGCGCTTTTGAGCCTAGTATTTTTTCTAGATCGGCCTTCTCGCCTTCTAAGTCCTTCTTTTCAGCTCGCAGTTTGGTCTCTTCTAGTTTAGCAAGTTGGCGCAAGCGCAGATCGAGGATGGCATCTGTCTGAATCTCAGTGAGCTTAAACGCCTTCATCAACGACTGTTTCGGCTTATCTTCTTCACGAATGATGCGAATCACTTCGTCTAGGTTTAGGTAGGCAATCAATAAACCATCGAGAATATGCAAGCGGGCGTTGATTTTTTCTAGGCGAAACTGCAACCGACGAGTGACTGTTTGGGTGCGATATTCCAACCACTCTTTTAGTATCTCGAGCAGATTTTTAACTCGCGGCCGCTTATCCAAACCGATTATATTGAAGTTAACCCGATAACTTTTTTCTAGGTCAGTGGTGGCAAACAGGTGGCTCATCAGCCGATCGACGTCAATTCGGTTGGACCGCGGCACCAATACCAGACGAGTTGGGTTTTCGTGATCTGACTCGTCTCTAAGATCTGCCAGCATCGGCAGCTTTTTAGCATGCATCTGTTGCGCGATCTGTTCCATCAGCTTCGCAGGTGATGCTTGATGCGGCAATGCGGTGACCACAATTTCACCATTCTCTTTGGTATACACGGCCCGAGCTCGCACACTACCGCGCCCGGTTTCATACATCTCCAGCAATTCGTTCTTGGGCGTAATGATCTGTGCTTCAGTGGGAAAATCTGGCGCTTTGATGTGCGTCATCAAATCGCGTACGGTGGCTTTGGGTTTATCTAACAGGTGCACACAGGCGATAACTACTTCGTTAAAATTGTGTGGCGGTATGTCTGTGGCCATACCCACTGCAATGCCGGTACTGCCATTCAACAACAAGAAGGGTACCTGAGCTGGCAACAGCTGCGGTTCTTCCATGGTGCCATCGAAATTCGGTTCGAAGTCCACAGTACCTTGCCGTGATTCTGCCAACAACAAATCAGCATACCGGGATAACTTGGCTTCGGTGTAACGCATAGCGGCGAAAGACTTTGGATCGTCTGGCGCACCCCAATTACCTTGTCCATCGACTAAGGGATAACGAAACGAAAATGGCTGCGCCATTAATACCATCGCTTCGTAGCAGGCACTATCACCGTGGGGATGAAATTTACCTAACACATCACCAACGGTACGGGCTGATTTGGCGTGTTTCGCTTGACTGTTCAAACCCAGCTCACTCATGGCGAAGATAATGCGCCGCTGCACCGGCTTTAAACCATCGGCAATATGAGGCAAGGCACGATCGTTAATCACATACATGGAGTAGTCCAAGTACGCGCGCTCAGTGTAGTCCCTCAATAGGACGGTTTCGTTATCCATATCTGAACTGGAAGAGTCGGTAGCCATGGGAGTATTTAATGCCTGTAAGTTGGTGCTAGTCTTTGGTATTGGTCGTTAGTGTTAATCGTTAATACTAATCAATGATGGCTTGGTCGCCTTTTTTCTCTAACCATCGGCGTCGATCTGGAGCACGCTTTTTGTTTAATAGCATGTCCATGACCTCTTCGGTCTTCTTGGAGTTGTCTAGCGTGAGCTGCACCAGACGTCTGGTCTCGGGCGCCATGGTGGTTTCCCGCAGCTGTAAGGGATTCATTTCACCTAAGCCTTTAAAGCGCTGCACGGTGACCTTGCCTGTCTTTTTTTCTGCGGCAATACGATCCAGCACACCTTCTTTTTCTGACTCATCCAGTGCATAGAAGACTTCTTTGCCCACATCCACCCGAAACAGTGGCGGCATGGCAACGAATACATGACCTGCTTCCACTAAGGGTCGGTAGTGTTTTAGAAACAAAGCGCACAGCAGGGTGGCAATATGTGCGCCGTCAGAATCCGCATCCGCCAAAATACAAATCTTGCCATAGCGTCGGCCACTTAGATCGTCAGACCCAGGATCAACACCGATGGCAACGGAAATGTCGTGCACTTCTTGAGAGCCTAACACTTGGTTTACATCCACTTCCCAGGTGTTCAAGATTTTACCGCGCAAGGGCATTATGGCCTGGAACTCACGATCCCGCGCCTGCTTGGCAGAACCACCAGCAGAATCACCTTCCACTAGAAATAGTTCGGAGCGATCGGCATCTTGGCCGGAACAGTCTGCTAACTTGCCCGGCAAGGCAGGACCTGAGGTAATTTTCTTGCGTGCAACCTTTTTGCTAGCTTGTACTCGACGTTGGGCATTGTTAATCGCAATCTCGGCAATACGCTCACCTTCTTGAGGGTGTTCGTTCAGCCATAAACTAAAGGCATCTTTTGCAACACCGGCCACAAATACGGCCGACTGCCGGGAAGACAAGCGCTCTTTAGTTTGTCCGGAAAATTGTGGATCTGCTAGCTTAGCGGATAATACATAACAACATTGGTCCCACAAATCATCACCGGTAAGTTTGATGCCGCGGGGCAACAAATCGCGAAACTCACAAAATTCTTTTAGCGCCTCTACTAAGCCGCTGCGCATGCCGTTGACATGCGTACCACCCTGGGCTGTGGGTATCAAATTGACGTATGACTCGGTGACCATCTCGCCACCATCCACCAACCATTGAATGGCCCAATCCACCGCTTCTTCGTTACCTTCTGCACTGTGCATAAAAGGTTCAGCTGGTGTTACTTCCAGTCCTTCCAAGGCTTCTTCAATATAACTACGCAAGCCATTTTCAAATTGCCAAACCGAATTTTGCTCAGGATCTGCCTCTAGGTTGAAGGTCACTTTTAGGCCGGAACAAAGTACGGCCTTAGCCCGCAACAAGTGTTTCAATCGGCTCACAGAAATGTTCTTGCTGTCAAAGTAACTTGCTTCCGGCAGAAAATGCACCCGACTACCGGTGTTGCGTTTGCCAACCGTGTCCACGGGTTTCAGTTTGCCGGTGGGTTTGCCTTTTTTGTATTTCTGCTGAAAAACTTTACCGTCACGCTTTACTTCGACCTCTAACCATTCCGACAATGCGTTTACGACAGAGACACCCACACCATGCAGGCCGCCTGAGTAGTTGTAGGTTTCGTTATCGAATTTGCCACCGGAATGCAGGTGGGTGAGGATCAATTCTACGCCTGATACTTTGTGTTTAGGATGGATGTCCACGGGCATACCACGACCGTCATCAATCACCTCCACCGAGCCATTCTTGAACAGCGTGACCTCTATTTCGCGCGCAAAACCAGCCAGGGCTTCATCAACACTATTGTCCACCACCTCTTGTACCAGGTGATTGGGACGAGCGGTGTCGGTATACATACCGGGGCGCCGACGAACAGGCTCCAGGCCAGATAACACCTGGAGGTTTTTTGAGGAGTAATTGGCATCAGCCATGGGTAGTACTTGGGTCCTATATTTTGATCTCATATTTGAGATCTGGGGTCATGTGGTAATCGTTAAGTCGCTCAACTTGGCTGTGAATCTGCCCTTGCGGTCCAAGCTCCAGCCAGCGATAGCCGGGTTTAGCATCATCAATTGCGAATTTCGTGGACGCTGGTAAAAATTGAAAGCAGGTAGATGGCGTACCTAGCACCACGAGCTGCTCAAAGACGGCGTCGATTTGCTGGTGTACGTGACCAAACACAAATCCTCTCACGTTATTCTGATGCGCTGACCATTTTAGCATTTGTTGGCCCAATTGAATCCGATCTTTATCGAGCCAGGGGCAATTTATATCCATGGGCGGATGGTGCGTAACAATCAGCACCTGTTTTTCAGGGTCGTTGGCCGCCAAATCAACGATGCGTGCCTGAATTTGCCGCCACTGAGTTACCGACACCGCAGATTCTGCGATGTCGTCCTGATGGCTGTCTAAGGCAAGCAGCAACCAGTTACCCAAGGCAAGTTCCCCAGTTTCAGAGTCCGCCGAGTTGCTATAATTTCTGGGGGTTGGGATTTGCGCAAATTCAGCAGCAATATCGTGATTGCCCGGCAGTGACAACACAGGACCGGTAAAGGCTTGGGACAGAGTCTGCCAATAATGTTGGTAAGTAGCCGGTAGCGCGTCGTGGGCAATGTCACCGGTGACTACCATGGCGTCCGGCGTACGTTTGGCGAGCGCATGGTTGAGCACAGCGGCGAAACTATGGGCCGTATCAACACCGAGTAGGGTACGTCCAGGCTCACTGAGCAGATGCAGATCGGTAATTTGGAGAACGAGTTGTCCTTCCTGAGATAGAGAGCGGGCTACAGTTTTAGCCGCCGAATTCTGGCTGCTAGTCACCAGCTCCAACCGGTTCTGCGGACACCAAGCCTCGCTGAAGGCATTGGCTCAAAAACTCACCCAAGTAACGATTAATTTGTGCCTTCTCATCAGGCTGGCGCATTTCGTCGTTGGGATAATCATACACGGCGCGAAATTGTCGAGCTTTACGGTATTCAACCACTTCAGCACTGCGAGCATCATGATAAAGCCGAACCGTCAATTGAGGGCGGCGGCTCCATACTTTTTTAAGAGATTGATCGGTATCCAATTGCACCAATCGGATCAGAGTGGTGTAGGGGGAACGCTCTAAAACGCTCAGCTGTACCTGTAGTGGTTGCCCACCTTGCAGCAAGCTGAAGGTACGCTTGTCTTCTTCCAGTAAGTTGGGAAACAGTTTGTTCAATCGCAAGTAGTTGGTGTCACATTGGGCCATATGCGCAGGTAGATCGATCTTATATCGACCCGCTCGACCTCGGCGCTTGTGTGTGACCCGGCTTTGCTGCTCAGAATCTAGCTTTGAGCTAGCTGACCGGACTGAACTAATCGTTTTCATGCCAGTGATTATACCTCACCCACAGACTGCATTGACGAAAGAAATATCTCGCATTTCAAGGAAAAATCTGCCTTTTGATCGGTAGCTACATTATACCCAGGGTACGTCACACCAGCACTGTGTACCAGCAAACCATTTTCACATTAGCGACGACTTTAACAGTAGAGCTTTGTTAAGATGTGGGGATGAGTGCTGTGTGATCTGACATCCTAAGCAATAGGTAACAGGTCATATGTCACACAATCACGCCTCTATAATAGATCGACAACAGATTCCTCGATTGAGGTTAATCAGGTAGGAAATGGACTGCCATATGGCGAAGATACGCAATAAAGTTTTATCCGGCTCAATCTTAACCTTCGCGGTAATTTGTGCGCCGGTACACGCTACAAATTTGGCAGATGTGTATCAAGATGCACAGGCAAACGATCCCGTTTTAAAGGGTGCCGCAGCGAGCTATCGAGCACAAAAAGAAGTGGTACCTCAGTCGCGCTCTGCATTGCTCCCTAACTTGGGTGCAGGTGCGGGTAGTACTTGGAGCGAACGTAGTTTCCCAATACCACCGGTAACGGATACCGATCCGAGCAGTCCATCATTTGGCCAAACATTTAGCATTCCAGACCAAGAATTCAACGATCACTTTTGGCAGGCTCAATTGCGCCAACCCCTTGTTAACATGCCTAGCTGGCACACCTACAAAGGCAGCAAGGAACAGGCCAAAGCTGCGAAGTGGAATTACCAAGCCAATGCTCAGGCCTTGGTGTTACGGGTGGTGCAAGCCTACTTAAACGTGTTGCGCGCCCAAGACCTACTGGAGTCCGCCAGCGCCGAGGAAACTGCAGTAAAACGGCAGTTGGAGCAAGTACAACAACGTTTTGATGTAGGCCTTGTGGCCATCACGGATGTACTGGAATCCCAGGCGGTTTATGACAATTCCGTGGTGCGAAAAATTCAAGCGGAAGGTGATCATGACATTTTCTTCCAAACCTTAAACACCCTTACCGGCACCTCTTACGCGAGTCTCGATCGACTCGCTGAATCGCTGCCAGTCATAAACCCTGCACCGGCAAACGAGGAACAGTGGGTAAGCACCGCCCTGGAAACCAACTACGGCATCAAATCAGCGCTCGCACAGTTGGCATCCAGTAAGCGCATTCAAAAAGCTCGCCGCGCGGGTCACTATCCAACAATAGACGCCACGATTTCTCACAATCACTTTGTTACAGGCGGTCAGTCGGTGTTTGGTGGCAGCGGTATCAAAACCGATACCACCGTGTACGGTGTGGAACTATCGCTACCAATCTACCAAGGTGGCCTCACCCGTTCTCGAACTCGAGAAGCTCGAGCGCTCGCAGATCAGGCACAACAATTTTTGACCGAACAACAACTGAACGTGGATCGAGATACACGAAATTTGTTTCGTGCAGTTGCGACTGACGTCGTGCGGGTAAAGGCGCGTTTGAAAGCGATCAAATCTGCCGAGTCTGCCCTGGAAGCTACGGAAACCGGCTACGAAGTGGGTACCCGAAATATTGTGGACGTGTTGCAAGCACAGCAGCGCTTGTTTGGTTCTCAGTTTGACTATGCCGACTCTCGCTACAACTACGTCACAGACTTAATGGCGTTGAAGCAAACGGCTGGCACATTGTCAGAAGCAGATATGGCAGAACTCAACGCTTACATGGACCCAAAAGCACCTGTTGAACGGGTTATTCAGCTAAGCACTCAACCGGCGAATCTCAACACTCAATAACGCCGCAAGCTTAGGTAGGCTACCGCCGTTGTCCGTAACCACCTGCTGTGCTCGCTGTACAAAAAGTCGGCGAGCATCAGCTTGAACCAACCAGTCGATTACCGTTGTGGCCAAAGATGCCTCGTCTAACACTTGGCCGATGGCCTGGTGTTCAGCAAACTTGTCCGCAACCTCAGCAAAGTTAAAAACATGCGGCCCTTGGGTAACGGCACAACCACAGAGCACAGGCTCGATCGGATTGTGTCCGCCATTGGCTACCAAGCTACCACCGACAAAGGCTACCTGAGCCAGTCCATACAGATAAAGCAATGTGCCCATGGTGTCACCTAGCAGTACTTGTGCAGTAGCAGATGACTGCTCAGCATCTGTACTTGATTGAGCTATCTGACTAAAGCCGTTTTCTTGAATCAACGCAGCCACCTGGCCAGCGCGATTTGGATGCCGCGGTACCAGTATTAAGATAGCATCCGGGATTTTCTGCACCACCTGTTTGTGTGCAGCTAACACCATCGACTCTTCCCCCTCATGAGTACTCGCAGCGATCCAAACGGGGCGTTCCTGCAGCTGCCAACGCTTAAGCAACTCAGCTACGTTCTGGACATGGTCGTCTGGTAGCTGGGCGTCAAATTTTACACTGCCGCCAATGCTCACTTTTGCTGCATCCATACCTAACTCAATGAAGCGAGATTGGTGTTCCGGGTACTGGCATGCAACATGCGTGAGCTGGCCCAATATGTGGCGCACGAAACTACCCAAGCGGGCGTAGCCTTTTGCGGAACGGGCAGACAAACGTCCATTTACCAAGTAAACGGGCACACCGCGAGCGCAAGCCTCACCAATTAGGTTTGGCCAGAGTTCGGTTTCCATCAGCACCAACAACTGCGGTTGAACCCGATCAAAAAAGCGCCTTACGCCGGCACGAAAGTCGTAGGGTGCGTAACAATGATCTACATCGGGCAATAGTCGGCCGACTTGTTCGGAACCCGTGGGCGTCATAGTGGTGACTAAGAATTGATGCCCTGAAAACTCGTTCATTAGCCGCCGAATAAGGGGTGCGGCACCAATGGTTTCGCCAGCTGAAACGGTGTGAAACCAAATTGGTGCCACGGCAATATCCGCGGGCACGTGACCGTAGCGCTCGGGTATGCGTTGCGCATAGGCAGGCTCAGTTTTGGCACGACGGCGCAAGCGCAGAGGAATTAGTGGTCTTACCAACCACAACAAACCGCCGTAGATTACTTGCCAAATTCTAACTTTTACGGGTGACTCCCGCCACATAGCCAAAGGAGCAGATTGCGACGCCAATCTTAGAAGGTCAAGCAGTAGTTACGCTTGCGGGCTTACCACCAAGCGTCTAGTCTCACAATTTGAAACAACCCGGTGCCACAGCACAACAGCTCAAGAAAATGACTAAGCCTACACCCAATACTCAGCAAGTGGACGTCGCTCTGGTCGGCGGCGGCATCGCCGGTGTGTGGTTGTTGAATCTGCTGGTGTCTCAAGGCTACAACGCGGTGCTATTTGAGGCTGACAAAATTGGTGGCGGCCAAACATTGGCCTCCCAAGGCATGATTCACGGCGGCTTAAAGTACGCACTCGCCGGGTCGTTAACCGGAGCCTCAGAAGCCATCTCCAAAATGCCAAAACACTGGCAAGCTTGCTTGGCGGGTAAGGGTGACGTGGACTTATCGACACTGACACCAAGGTCCACCAACTACTACATGTTCGCCGAAAGTACGGCAATGGGACAGCTCACCACCTTCTTCGCCACCAAGGCCATGCGTGGCCGAATAAATAAACTCAGCGCAGATCGGTATCCGGAAGCTTTTAGCGCCAAGAATTTTAGTGGTGTCGTGTACGAAATGGACGACTACGTACTCGATACCCAAGAGTTGTTGCACACGCTACTCGAACCGGTGCGCGATCGGGTGTTCCAGTGCACGCTCTCCAGCAAACAACTACAACTGCATGATGATTATGTGAGCATTTGGTTGAAGGACGCTACCACGCTGGTGCATGCAAAAAACTTGGTACTCACCTGCGGCGAAGGCATCGGGCCACTACTCGCTGGCCTTAAACTTGAAGAAGAAATGCAAACTCGGCCGCTACACCAAGTATTGGTAAAGCACGATTATCGTTTTCCGATGTATGCCCACTGCCTAACCAAACTCAAAAAACCAGAACCAAGGCTAACTATCACCAGTCACGGTGATCATTCGCTTTGGTATCTAGGAGGACAAATTGCCAGCTCCGGCGTTGAGCGCGGTCGGGAACAACAAATAGCATTCGCCCGCTCTGAATTAGCCAGCTGCCTACCTTGGTTAGATTTTTCCCAAGCTAAATTTGAAACCTTATTGATCAATCGAGCTGAACCCAAGCAACAAAAAAAACAACGGCCTGACGAAGCCTATGTGGTTAAACATGGGCCGGTTATCGTCAGCTGGCCAACCAAATTGAGCCTGGCGCCGAATCTGGGTGATCGTGTGTCCAAATTGTTGGCGTTACCCAAACCTGATGGTTCGATGCATACTGCTTTACCGCTGCCGACCGCAGAAATAGGCATACCGCCTTGGAACGATTATTTTGCAGCCTAGTCGACTGGCAGATTGCGGAATCGAGCTACCATTGTTGGGGTTAGGTTGCGTGAAATTTGGCCGCAACCAAGATTTGAAATATCCGGAGTCCTTCGATCTGCCCACGGATGCGGATTTACGCCGATTGCTGGACACCGCGTTAGAGCTAAACATTGATTTACTTGATACCGCACCCGCTTACGGCAGCAGCGAAGAACGCATCGGCTCGCTGATTAACAAGCAGAGACAGCGCTGGTTATTGTGTACCAAGGTTGGCGAGATCTATGAACCAGGCCAATCGCGATACGATTTCACACCAGAGCACACCCAAGCCAGCGTCATGGCATCTTTAAGCCGACTACAAACAGATGTGTTGGATATGGTGTTGATTCACTCCAACGGCGATGACATGGAAATACTCGAGCACCATGGCACTTTGACCGTACTGCAAGACCTAAAAGCCCAAGGTCATATCCGCAGCGTTGGTATTTCCCACATAACGGTGTCCGGTGGGTTACGGGCCATTGAGCTCGGTGCCGATGTACTAATGACTACTCTCAACCCCAGCGACACCCAGCAGTTGCCGGTGATTGTCGAAGCTCATAAACAAGGTTGTGGTGTATTGGTGAAAAAAGCCCTAGCCAGCGGTTGGGCTCAGCCGGATGCACTGCAGTTTAGTTTGCAAACGCCCGGGGTAAGTTGCGCCGTGGTTGGCACTGTTAACGAAGCCCATCTGCGGCAAAATGCTCAGATGGCCGGTATGGGATAACTTGAGTTTTTATTCAGACTGAATTTTCGCAACGATTGCGCTGGTGGAACAGTCGTCCACTAAACCGAGCACTTCAACCACCCCGCCATAGCCAAGCACGATTTCATGGCCCACCACTTCATCCGGTGCATAGTCGCCGCCTTTCACCAGCACGTCCGGCTGCAAAGTTTGCAGCAAAGGCTCTGGAGTTGGCTCAGAAAAATCGACTACCCAGTCCACCGCACTCAGCGCCGCTAGTACCTGCAGGCGACGCCGAATTGGATTAACGGGTCGGCCTTCGCCTTTCAGCTCGGTGACTGATGCATCGCCATTAACTGCGACGACCAGGCGATCACCCAAAGCCTTGGCTTCTTCTAAGTAGGCAACGTGACCTGCATGCAATATGTCAAAACAGCCGTTGGTGAATACCACCTTCTGCCCCGCTTGCTTGGCTTGGGCTACCAATTCTTGCAACTGTTGTTGATCTACAGCGCCAGTATCCGGTGATTTGGCTAGGGCTACTGCCAGTTCAGGCCCGGTAACCGCAGCAGTTCCCGACTTAGCCACCACTAAAGAGCTCGCCACATTCGCAACGCTGGCGCATTGTACCGGGGTCCAGTTCAGCGCACGGGTAATGGCCAAAGCGGCGGCAGAGGTATCACCAGCACCGGTGACATCAAACACATCCACGGCCCGAGCCGGAATGTGGGTATGTTCACCTGTGGCTTGTGCCACGGTTACGCCGTCACCACCTTGAGTGACAATGACAGCTTCGACCTGACATCGCTTAGCCAAATCAACTGCTTTAGCAGCTAATTCATTGGCATCTGCCCAAGCACCCACCGCTTGGCGGAATTCGGCAGCATTTGGCTTTAGGAGTGCTGCACCCGCATAACGACTGAGGGGTTTATTTTTGGGGTCCACCACCACGGGTAATTCAAGCTTGTTGGCCGCTTTGATCAGGGCTTCGGGTTGGTTTACGCAGCCCTTGTCGTAGTCCTGTAGAACCACCACCCCGCATTTCGGCATCTGTTGTTCCAATTTCGCCAAGATTTGTGGATTAAGGCTGGCTAATTGTGCTGCCGATAGCGGGTCTTCAAAATCCGTTCGGATCAATTGTTGGTTTTGGCTCACCACCCGCAGTTTGACGATGGTTGACCAGTCTGCGAGCTCCACAAATTCACAGGTGACACCGGCAGCCTCTAAGGTGCTGCGTATTTCTCGGTGCGCGCTATCATTGCCGACAACGCTCAACAGTGTACAGTGCGCACCCATGCTAGCAATATTTAGTGCGGTATTGGCAGCGCCGCCTGGGCGTTCTAAAGTACGCCGCACATCAACGACCGGTACCGGCGCTTCTTGGGAAATACGAGCAGCATCACCATACCAATAACGATCTAACATTAAGTCGCCCACCACTAGCACATGAACGGCTTGCAGCGACGGAAGTTGTAAAGAAGTCTGGTTCATAAGCGGTGGGATGTTAACACAAGGTATATAATTCGCGCGTGTCGAGACGCAAACCCACACCCAAGCTTTACTCAGTCAAGATGTGGCCAACCTGGATAGTGATTGGTTTGGCCTGGTTGGCTGCCCGATTGCCGTTGGCCGCGATCCGCGAACTCGGCCATACCGTGGGCTTCATCCTGTTCTATCTCGCAAAGTCCCGCCGCCACATCGCTGAAGTCAATTTGGCCCTGTGTTTTCCTGAACTCGACGAGGTCACCCGACACCGGCGGGTGCTGGGCATTTTTCGAGAAGTCGCTACCGGTGCCATTGAGTTGATGATTCCATGGCTAAATCCAAAACGGCAAATTAACCACCGCTTCACCGTCGCTGGCCTTGAACACTTACGCACCGCTCAGGCACAAGGCCGTGGCGTTTTACTGGTGGGCGGCCACTATTCCTCAATGGACGTTATTAGCGCGCCCTTAAGCCGAATAACCGATCTGGATGTGATGTACCGCTACAACAAAAATCCGGCTTGGGAGCGACTGCAGGTCAATGGTCGCAAACGCTACTTCAATGCTGTTATCGAGCGCAAAGACACCAGGCAAACGCTGCAACGGCTGAAACAAGGTCACACACTTTGGTACGCAGCAGACCAAGACTACGGTCCAAAGCACTCAGTATTTGCGCCTTTCTTTGGTGTACCGGCCGCCACCATCACCGCCACTTGTCGGCTGGCAAAATTCAACCAATCCCCGGTCCTGTTGATGACCCAACATCGGGACACCGAAAATATGACCTGGCATATCGAATTCAGCCCAATCGTTGAGAACTTTCCCACGGGTGATGACGTAGCGGATGCCACGCGCATGAATGCGCTACTGGAACAAGAAATTCTGCAGAAACCAAATCAATATTTGTGGATTCATCGGCGCTTTAAAACTCGCCCAGAAGGCGAGGCGTCTTTTTACTAGCCAATCACCGATTAACCAATCAGGAGAGCATCTAAGCGCCTAGCCACACTGGCCACAGAATATTCCCGAGCGAGCAACGCCGCTTGCTGGACTCTCAACGAATCTGCACTGCCTTGCCATTGATCAAAACCTTGTTGTAGGCCGTCAGCCACGCTCTGGGCATCGAAGGCGCTATAAGTAATAGCGGTGTCGTCTACAACGCTTAATGGTCCTGGCGCCGGACCGACGACAATTAGCACACCCGCAGCCATCGCCTCTAGTAACACCATCCCAAAGGCTTCTTCGGGACCGGCAGTGAGTAACAACAGATCAAAGCCACGAAAATACTGATAACCATGCGCCACGTTGCCGGTAAAAATCACAGCCGGTGGGCTTTGTTGATCTGTGTTGGATGCAAATAGCTCCACCGCAGAAAACTCCAATTGCGGACGCTTTTCGCCGTCGCCCATAAAGACCAATTGTGCTTCCGGGTGCCGCGCGGCAAACCTAGCGAAGCCAGCCAGTGCCAGTTCGGGCTGCTTCTTGTGATGTAGGCGTCCCACCACTCCGACGCTGAATGCGCCATCGGCGATACCCAGTTCACGCCGAGCCGCGGAACGCTCAAGTAGTTCACTTTCAATTTTTGCCAAGTTAATGGCGTTGGGTAGTAGATGTGCGGACTTGTCTTCACGGCGAAGCTCTTCTACCACTGGCGTAGAAACACCAGCAAAAGACACATCGCGAGCAAATAACCGGCGTCTTAGCCGACGCCTATAGCTGTTGAAAAAGCCAAACTCATGGGCCAAAGCCACAGTTTTTCGTCGCATCAACTTGCTCGCCTGGACAACTGAATAGGATCGATAACGGTGGCACAAACACAAGCTATATCCATCGCTCGGCGTAATATCTGACACTGCGGCAAGCAACCGGTCCACGACGTCACGGGTATCCTTCAGCGCTGGTGCATTGAGGTAATAGGTTTGAGTATCTGCCGAGGAGGGCGGCGGCTGATTAGATTGGCTAGGTGACAGAAACACTGTATGCATTTCCACGCCAATACTGGCGGCGGCTTGGGAATACAAAGCACAGAGTTGTTTGAACGGCGGATGATCATTCGGACATACTTGCAGGACAACGCCGCTATTAGTCATTTACTGCTGTTCACTTACAGTTGCTCATTATCTGGCGCTAATCGTGCGCGCGCCCGGCTATCGCGGAGACGGGTACAGCAAACCCGCAGCTTGAAAAGCCGTATTGAATTTTGCCGCGGTGGGTTCATCCCAATTCTTAAGAAAACGCTGCAGATCTGCCGGAAACGATTTTTCGCCATAGTGCATACCATCCAGATCAATAATCACTAACCGATCATCGGCGATCAAAAAGTTAGTTGCTTTTGTGTCACCATGACTGAGACCAGCGTCTTTCAATTGCACGAAACCGTCGACAACTTGATCGAGCAGAGCAGCATTCAAGCCCTTGTGTTCAATCTGATCCAATAGATTGTTATTACCACAGTCGTCACATACTAAATAGCCAACATCTCGCAGGCCAAATTTACGCTGTTCCAACAACAACACCGGTGTCGGCGTTGTTAGGCCGAGCATACGCAATCCATGACCCTGGCACCAAGCATTGCGTGCTCTGGAAACTCTCTTACCACTTTGGCGCAGCCGATGACCCACCGACCTTATGTTGTAGCGTTTAACGATGTAGGAGCGACCATCCAGATGTATGCGCGCCACAGTTGCGGTATTACCGGCTTTTAGCACTTCGGCAACCCGCACAAAGGACTCAGGATCTGCCGCAAACTCCCGCATCTCTTTACCCCAGCGCTCGCGTAAGGCGACCAAAAAACGCTGGCTTCCAGGCTCGCAATAAAACTCTGTGCAATCACGCAAAACTTTCGCTTGATATCGGCGGCGACGCTCTAAGCTCTGTTTGCGTAGGTGATTCTGCAAGATCGGCAATCTGGCACGAATCTGAATTTCGCTCCACCCGCGCACCGACCCGTAAGTATCTAGCAGCTGCGGTGTTCTCGCCCACATGGCAACCGGCAGCTGCGCCAACAGGCGACCTAAACTCGCCAAGGTAATGTCGCTGCTGTGGGCATCAATTGGACGCATGCCGTCACCGTCGATCGCAACAATAGCGGACTCACCCTTTATAAAGTTGTCCAAATGAATGTCTGATTGGCTCACCCCGCCCTCGTGCATCCTGGCAACCAACTCCACCACACCACTCACATCTTTAAGCGAATCCGCTACTACCTCGTGGCCGTTAACATGCTCAAACAAAATGTAGCGACCATCGCCATCGGCCGTTGAACCTTGGCCGAGCAATCTTGGTGTAGGAACAACGGCATTGAGTTGGGCAACACCCTTTAGTTCTCGGTCCCAGTAATTGGCGGCATCCTTACCCATAAAAAGCTTAATTACCACCGGAGCAGGTTCATCCGCCAGGCTTACTCGGGCAACAATGCGGCGACCTGGCAACAGTCGATAAATTTGGTGAAACAACAACAGATGATCTTTACCATCTAGAGCAACGTTTAAAGAAAACGGGACCTGCACGTCGCGTTGAATATCGACAAGTTCGCTGGCGGACAATATCGCCACAGACTCATTTTCAGCCATGCTGCCCACCCCCCTCTTCCAAATCAGAGCCTTTCACATCAGAAGATTGGGCCAACGTTCTGTTGGCCTCTTTTCGATAGAGGTTAGTCGCCCGATCGAACACCTGCTGCCAGAAAGGTCGATCCGCCTTCAGGATTTCACACAACGGCTTCCCGGTGTAGATTTTGAGAAATCGCAACCAATCGGTGTGTGTCAACGGTAAATCCATTACCGAAAACAACAACGCAGCCAAATCCTTTTTCAACCACCGCTTAGGTATTTGCTTAAACATTTTGGCACGGTGCAAATCGATCACCGATAAGGACACCTGATCCTTAGCCAGTGCCGGCACATCTGCCAGAAAGTGACAAATGTAAAAGTCGCGATGAATAACGCCCGCCTCGTGAAAACGCCGAGCGAAATCGGCAACGGCCGCAATCAGGGCGCGTTTCCGCGGCACGGTCGGTGGCTCGCGGTGCCAATCAGCCACCAGGGTTTCTAAGCTGATGTGTTGATCTAGTGCATCGCAAACCACCACGGACAGTTTCTCTGCCGGATTAAGTCCAACTTCCGCAAAACCCGCAACCAAAGGCGCTGCAATATCATGTGCCGCCAAATGGTTGCAGCTATGAAATTCATTACCCGCACCCACCACGGGGACTTTCAGAGTAATGAGGTTCTTAAAGATCTCCGGCCAGCCGACACCGTAGTGTAGCTTTGCAAAATAGGGTCGCCCACTGAGTTCGATCCGCACCGTTTTGCGTCGCGCCACTTGGCGATAAACTTCACCGGGTAGCTCATCAAGGGCTGCAAAAACATCGCCAGCATCCGCTCCAGATGTACCATCCGGACACAAACTCTTAAGAAGATCATCCCGCAGAAATAGCTTCGGCATTTGTGCGCTCTCCTATTTGTCCGGTGATGAAGTCACAAACGCGTTGCGGCATGTCAAAAATATCCGCTTCCCGGCCGAAGGCCACGCCTTGCGTGGACATGTGTCGCCGAGCTTGCTCATCTTTGAGCAACGCCAGTACCCGTTGATTGAAATATTCCTGGGAAAAGGGCGACGGTACCAACTCACCTGCTTGTGCTTCTTCTACATAGTGGCCAAACCCACATACATCTGTGGCGATTACCGGCAAGCCAGAGACAATCGCCTCTAACAACACCAAACCGCCACTTTCAAGGTAAGCCGGATGAATCATTAAGTCGGCACCGAGCAGAAACTTTGGAACATCGTTGCGACCTGAAAAAATGGTGACTTGGTCGGCAATATCGAGCTCTTCTGCCATATTTTGGAATTGCTTAGGATTGTCCTGGCCAATCACAAAGAAACGGGTTTTGTCGCGAACGACCGATGGCAGTGATGCCACAGCCAACAAGGCTCTATCAAGACCTTTCGTAATAAAGCCCGAACCTATTAGCACTAGCAGGTACTCATCATCCACCAAACCTTGATCGGTGCGAAACTGTTGTCGAATGGCATCGGCATCCGTTGGCCTGCGGCGATCTCGACTCACACCAGGTGGTAACAGATGTAGGCGTTCGTTCTGTGTGCCATAGTAATGTTGGAATTGGGTTTTTTGGACGTCAGTAATCAGCAGAATTTCTGTCTCTGCCTGCGGATCAAACACGGCTCGCTCAAAACGAGAAAATAGTTTGTAACGGGTGGTGCGCCGATAGATCGCCGTCCGCAGTTCTTGAGCTTTCTGTTCATAACAAGAATCTGCCGCATAGTACAAATCTAGGTTCGGCATCTTATTGAAACCGACAAAAACTGACACCGGGTATTGTTGCAGATGTTGCATGATCCACCGATGAAAACGGGCATAACGCCGATGGTTGGTTACCGCTCTCACGGGAACCTCAATCACGTCCAGATCCGGGCTTTGGTCATCTTGCCAAGACAAGGTATAAACGCGCACACGATAACCCAACTCTTTGCAGCGTCGTGCCACCCGCATGAAGTCTCGCTGTAGCCCGCCATACGGAAAGTATTTGAACAGTGCAAAGGCGACGGTCGGTGTCCGTTGGCCGAGCATAGACTCTAAAAAATCCACCGCCCGTTCTGTTAGCTGATAGATGGATTCATCTTTTGCAATCGCCAAGCCATTTTGGTGCCATCGCGCTCGTTGATTGGAGGTGAGTATTTCCACCAATTGGTCATTAAAGGCCGTTTGAGAAAATGGCACTTCGGTGATCAAACCAGCGTTCGAAGATTCAAGGTAATGGGCATAACCACAATTACGAGTAACCAATGCCGGCAGTCCAGCAATCATGGATTCCAAGATAACCATGCCCGCCAACTCATCATAAGCTGGTAATACCAGCGCATCTGCGGAGAACAAGAATCGCGGTACATCGTCTCTACCGGCCATGAACTTTACCCGCTCGGCGATACCTAGCCGAGTGGCCAAGCGGCGAAACGGTTCCGCATTGTCTTTACCAACTATGTAGAACCAAGCTCGCGCTTGCATCTCCTTTGACAGGCTGTGAAAACCCAACAAGGCACGATCCAAGCCTTTCTTGATAAAGCCTGAACCAACGAACAACAACAACAAGTCTGCTTCATCGATATTAAACTCACGACGAAATTCTTGCCGTACCTGTTGGGCGTTCTCGGGGGCCACGCGATCCCGATCAATACCCGGCGGCAGCGAATGGAATCGCTCCGGTTGCGTATAATAATGTTTACGGAAGTACGGCGTCTGAACGTCGGAGATAGTGAGAATTTGAGTTTCACTCAGCTTGCCGAATACTGCCTGCTCAGAACTCGAAAAATGCCGATAGCGGGGCAACAGGCGATACCAGAAACTGCGCTGGGTGCGGGCTTTTTCTTCAAAGCAGGAGTCACCAGCATAGTAGACATCCAGCCCACGCATTTTGTTCATGCCTACTAGCAAGTCCACCGGGTGGTCCTGCAAGTGTTCATGAAGCCATTCGCAATATAGGTGATACAACTTGTGATTGGTGATGGCTTTAACCGGCACATAGACGATCTCGATACCTGGCAGAACTGGACCTTCCCAAGAAATGACATAAATACGTACCTGATAACCACGGGCAAGCAACTCGCTGGTCATCTTCAACGTATCCCGCTGAATACCCCCATAGGGAAAATACTTATAAAGACAGAATGCGATCAGCACTTAAGATGTCCTTTGCTTTCTGCCACACCATTGCAGGATCAAGCTGAGCGTAACAGGCTGGAACGAATTCATTTTGTCGCCACCTACCCGGTGGGCCTGTGTATTCACAAACTTGATTCATACAGGGTGAACAAGAAAATGTGGATTGCAGATTCTCTGTACGTCGACCACGGGCACCGGTGAGCACACTGTTGGTACTGCCAAACAACACCAAGGTTGGCACATTAAAGGCGGCGGCCAAATGGGACAAACCAGAATCCACACCAATGCACACTTTAGCGCCTTGTAGAATAGTCATCAGCTCTTGCAAACCAGTGGCTGGCAACACAACGGCGTTGGAATGGGCCGCGATCCGTGCCGCCCGCCGTTGTTCGACTTCACTGCCTCGAGGCAACAATACTTGCAAACCGTAACTTTCAACCTCCGCGACTAAGCCCTGCCACAAAGACTCTGGATAATGCTTGCTGTCCCAAGTTGTACCGTGCAAAAGCACACAATATTCGTCACTTGATACGTCGCCTAACTCATCGAAGCCAAAATCCAGCTCGCCCTTGGGTTGATAGCCAAAGGCATGACCAAAAAGTGCCCGAGTACGTTCGATGGCGTGTTGACCCCGAGGCACTGCAAAGGCTTCGTTATAGAACCGGTTGGCACCAGGTTCGCGGGCGGAATCAAAATCCAGCCCTACCTTGCGCTGAGCTTTAGCAAGCCCGGTCACAATGCCACTCTTATAAAGACCTTGGGCATCGATCACTAGATCATATTGAGTTGCACGCAAGTCACTGACAAACCGACGCAGTGGTGCAATATTCCGGATGAGGTTAGAGCGCCAGCGCCGCCAGGCAATCGGCAAGACCCGCTGCACGCCACTATGGCGTTCTACAATGGGCGCAAAGGCTTCTTCAACCACCCAAGTGATATCCGCACCTCGTTCAATCGCCTCAGAAACTGCGGGCAGCGTGTGCACCACGTCTCCTAAGGATGACATTTTGACAACCAGGGTTTTCACGATGGCTATCCTACCGCAGGGATAGGGTTTCGATCACGCGCTCCGGCACTAAGTCTTGTAAACACCGCATATGGCCCAACGGGCACACACGCGAAAAACAAGGGCTACATTCAATCGGCTGTTGTAGCACAGAAGCGTTATCACCCAGGGGCGGTGTAAAATCCGGTGAGGTGGAACCAAACAAACCCACAACCTGAGTACCCACGGCATAGGCCACGTGCATCAAGCCAGAGTCATTGCAAACCACCTGATCAGCCATACCGAGCAAATCCACGGCATCGAGCAAACTCGTGCGCCCAGCGAGATTCACCACGCCAGGTGCGAGTTCGACTATTCGATCTGCACTGGGTTGATCCTTGGGTGAACCAACTAACCAAACCTCAATCTCTCGAGCCAGCGCAGCCCGAGCTACCTCGGCAAAATGTGTTTCCGGCCAGCGTTTAGCCGGGCCAAACTCAGCCCCCGGGCAGAGCACCAATACACCGGACCGGGTTGTTAAACCAAATTCCGCCTGTAATCTTTCACTGTTGGCTCTGTCGGTGGATAACACCGGCAATGGATAAGGCTGGGTTAGACGCATGCTCTTCGCCTGGCCCAATGCCATAAATCGTTCAATCATCAGCGGATAGACCTCAGGGTCTAGCTGACGGCGATCATTGAGCAAGCCATACCGACCCTCACCGGTCCAACCTGTTCTAATAGGTATGCCAGCAAAATACGGCACCAGGGCTGACTTAAAGCTATTGGGCAATATAATTGCCTGGCTGTATTGCCGTTGCCTCAATTGGCGGCCCAAACGACGACGCACACCTAAACCCATTTCATCATGACCCAGAGGCATTTCAATACACCGGCCCACGCCGGGCATACGCACCCCTAACGCCAAGGTCGCTTTGGGTGCAACTAAGTCGATCACCAATTTTGAGCTTTGATGTTCCGCTGCGGCTTGCTGCTGCAGCGTTTGCACCAAAGTATGGGCCATGACCATGTCGCCAACCCAGGCCGGTCCGATCAACAGCACTATCATCGTATCCGTTTCCGGCTGCAGCTCTATTTCGCGACCACTACTTTCCAGACACAGTTGAAACTGGGGCGTGCCACTCAGGGAAGACATTGCGACGACCACGAACCTGATCGAAATAAGTGGCCTGTAAGCGCTCAGTGATCGGTCCACGCTTGCCATCTGCAATCTTGCGACCGTCTAATTCTCGAATAGGCAATACTTCTGCCGCCGTGCCTGTAAAGAAGGCCTCATCACAAATATAGACTTCATCCCGGGTGATGCGACGTTCACGAATCTCTAAACCCTCATCTTTAGCAAGATGGAAAATGGTGTCACGGGTTATACCATCTAAACAGCTAGTCAGCTCAGGCGTGTGAATCACCCCGTCACGAACTAGGAAAAAGTTCTCACCGGAACCTTCTGCCACATAGCCTTCGTTATCCAACAACAATGCTTCATCGCAGCCACTGTCGAGCGCCTCATGTAAAGCCAAAATAGAATTGATGTAGTTACCATTGGCTTTTGCTTTGCACATGGTGATATTGACATGATGTCGCGTGAAGGAAGAAGTGCGCACTTTGATGCCTTTCTCCCGACTGCCTTCATCCATATAGTTAGGCCAAGGCCACGCTGCAATCACAACGTTCACACTCAAGCCTTTGGCGCGCAAACCCATGGCCTCCGAGCCTAAATACACCATCGGCCGTAAGTAACCTTCATCTAATTCATTCGCATGAAAGACCTCACACTGCGCAGTGCTGACTTGTTCTGGCGTGAAGGGAATTTTCAGACCAAGAATATGCGCTGAGTTAAACAACCGTTTGGTGTGTTCATGCAATCGAAAAATACACGGACCCTGAGGTGTGTTGTAGGCTCGCACGCCTTCAAACACACCTAAGCCGTAGTGTAGCGTATGCGTTAACACATGCACTTTGGCCTCTCGCCACGGCACCATTTCGCCGTTTTGCCAAATCCACCCATCACGATCTGCTAATGTGGCTTCTGTCATCTGCTATACCTTCTAGTTACTACGATTGTCTTCAATTACTTTTTGCCACAGTTGGATCACCCGACTGCGGTGCTCGGACATTGTTGGACCTGCCTCGAATTGTGGCATCGCATTGGCACCCATAAAAACTTGCTGATGCGCTTGCGCTCGCAAAGTCAGATAGGCTTGCTGCAGATCATCCACTTCGGCTGTGCTGAGCAAACCCGCGACGGCAACCGCATCAAGAATCCGCACATTGTCGGTGTACGTGGCAAGACTGGGATGCTCTTGAGCATGGGCTAACACCAAGTATTGCACCATAAATTCCACATCCACGATACCACCACTACCGCGCTTCACGTCTTCACCCGCACCTTGGTGATCAATCATCCGAGCGCGCATTTCCGCCACCTGGTTCGCTACTTCTTGAGCAACTCTTGGTTGGCACAATAGCCGCTGACGGAGGTTGGCAAAGGCGGTGGCCAATTTGGGGTCACCCGCCACCGCCCGGGCTCGCACCAACGCCTGATGCTCCCACAGCCACGCAGTATTCTGCTGATATTTCTCAAAACCAGGCAAACTACTCACCATGGTACCTTTGCTACCCGACGGTCGAAGTCGTGTGTCTACTTCGTACAGCGGACCCAGAATGGTGGGTGTGGTAATCAAGGCGAGCAATTTACGCACTAGTCGGTTGAGTGCATTCGTCTGGGTTCCTGAAGCGTCGTTGTGAATCAATACAAGATCCAGGTCAGAACTTGGTCCCAGTTCAATACCGCCAAGCTTGCCGTAACCGACAATTAAGAACTGTTGCACCGGCAATTCGAGCGCCGCATCTTGCCAGGCAATTTGCAACGCCTGTTGCAACACAGTCTCTGCCAGGAAAGACAGATAGTCGCTAATCTTCATTAAGGGCAGCGCATCCTGGGCTTGTGCTAAGGCCACTTTAAATACGTGGAACTCCTTAAACTCACGCAAAACGTCATAAATACGTTCCATATCGCCATCCACATTAGCGATATTTGATGCGAGTTCTGCATGTAGTTTGTCTCGATCAGGCAGGGTCGGTTTAGGCTCTAGCAAACTATCGAAAAATGCCGGGAAACGCGCAAGCTCCGCAGCAATCCACGGGCTTGCACTCGACAAACTTACGAAGTGCTCAAGGGCATTGGGGTTTTCTGATAACAATACCAAATAGACAGACCGCCGCATGACGGCCAACAGTACCGGTACAATTCTTTCCAACACCAGATCTGGTTGTTCATTGGCACTGACTTTGGCAAGCAACAGCGGCATCAATCGATTCAATCGTTTGCGACCATCTACCGCTACTCGCGGCAGGGCTCGAGTGCTCACTAGCTGACCAAGTAGTTCCATGGCCCGACCCGGGTCGGTGAAGTTCAGGTCACGGCATTGCGCTTCATTGAGTTCGTCCCAATTTGCCCCGAGCTCACCGGGCACGGCCTGCGATTGGCTGGGTGGAAGATCTTCCGCCGGTTCCGGTTGTTTTACCACGTCAGCAAAATTGAGGGCCACAAACTTTCGATGTTGTGCCAGTTTGGTCACAAATTTGTTGTAGCTATCAAAACCCATCATCAGAGCGACTTTTTCTTGAATGGCCGGTTGGGTCGGCAACATTTGCGTTTGCTGGTCTGCATAGGCCTGTATGCTGTGTTCGGCATCTCTAAGAAAAACATAGGCCGCGCGCAATTGTTGGCCAGCGGCCGCGGACATATGGCCTTGATCGACCAACTCTGGTACCACGGCAAGAAAGGCGGGTTGGGCAAGCCCCAATTGTCGCCCACCCCAAATCAGTTGGAACACTTGCACTGCAAATTCTGCGTCACGAATACCCCCCGACCCGAGCTTGATATCATTGGGGTCACGACGTTCATTCACTATACGAGCTTTCATGTCGCGTAATGCATCGATAGCGCCGAAATCCAGGTAGCGACGAAACACAAAGGGGCGCAGGTTTTGCAACAGGTGCTCACCGGCATCTATGTCTCCGCCAATGGCCCGTGCTTTAACGAAAGCATAGCGCTCCCAATCACGACCTTGGGCTTCGTAGTAGTTTTCTACTGCACGAAAGTGATTCACCAAAGGCCCACTATCACCATAGGGTCGCAGACGCATGTCGACTCGAAACACAAAGCCATCTTCGGTCATCGGATTCAGGGCTTCTATAAGACGCTGACCTAAGCGCAGGAAAAATTGCTGATTAGTTTTGATTGCGTGGTTCGCAACCACATTGGTTTGGTCCACCAGCCCGGGTTCTGGGTAGGCAAAAATTAAGTCAACGTCTGATGACAGATTGAGTTCGCGGGCACCGAGTTTTCCTAACGCAAAAACAACCATTCGCAGGGCAGATCCAGTTTCTTCACCCATGGGGGTGCCAAACTCGTCTAGTTGCCATTGGTAAATTTGAACTAACGCTGCTTCAATCAGTTTGTCGGCCAAACTGGAAATGGTGGCTGTGGTTTCCGTCAAATCAGCTAGGCCACAACAATGTCTTAGCACAGCCCAAAACTGAAACCGGTTGCGTACCACTCTTAGGCCGTGTTGCAAACCAGCCATCTCGGTTGTGGGCACAATCAGACTCTGTACTGCTTGATCAATTTGCGCAGGCGTGGGCGCTAAATCGAACAGACCCCGCGGTATTTCTTTTGCCAGCCATTCTCGCTGTGTTGTACAAACCCTACTGGCGAATTCGCTTAGGGCGATGGCACGCACCAGATGGTCATGCTCTGGCAATTCGAGCGTTTGCAATTGGACAGCCGCTTGGGTGCGCAGGGTACTGGGTAGGTTTGGACGGTTCACATAGTGATGGTAGCGTCCGTGGCGAGCAGGCGCTAGTCGAAATGGCCGGCCTGGGGTTGACGGCTAGCTATACTGGGAGAGTGGAGAAACCCGTAAGACTTCCGAAATAGTGGTGTGCCCTGCACCCACCTTTTGCGCGCCCGACAAACGCAAGCTGCGCATACCCTCTTTGAACGCTTGTTTGCGTAAACGATCAACGTCGGTGTCATTACCAATCGCTGCACTAACTTGTTCACCCATGGGCAATAATTCATAAATACCCATTCGGCCCATATATCCCGTGTCTCGACACTCCAAACAGCCAGCGGGTGCAAACACTTTCGCCGGCGGCTTGGCGCGAAACGGTTTCACCAGCAGTTCCCAAGCTTCGGCATCTACTGGCTCTTCAACTTTGCAGTGCGGGCACAAGGTGCGCACCAAGCGTTGGGCCATAACACCCAGCACCGTGGCTTTGATCATGTACGGAGGTACACCTAAATCCAACAGCCGGGTAACGGCAGTGGGCGCATCGTTGGTATGAAGGGTAGAAATTACCAGGTGACCAGTAAGCGCTGCTTGAATGGCCATTTCTGCAGTTTCTAAATCTCGAATCTCACCAATCATGATGATGTCCGGGTCTTGCCGCAGTAGCGCTCGAATACCGGCACCGAAAGTCACATCGATATTGGATTGTACTTGCATCTGATTGAACGCCGGTTCCACCATTTCGATGGGGTCTTCAATTGTACAAACGTTCACCTGGGAGGTAGCCAACTGCTTTAGGGTTGAATAAAGGGTAGTCGTTTTACCGGAGCCCGTGGGACCCGTGACCAACACGATACCGTTGGTTGCGGAGGTCATTTTTTTCCAGATGTCATGTTCATCGCCACTCAGGCCTAGTTCTTGAAAACTTCGAAGCAATACATCAGGGTCAAAAATCCGCATGACCATCTTTTCACCGAAGGCGGTGGGCAGTGTGGACAATCGCAGTTCCACTTCACCACCATCCGGTGCTTTGGTTTTAACTCGGCCATCCTGCGGTCGACGTTTTTCCGCAACATCCATGCGGCCCAAAATTTTCAATCGACTGGTGACGGCCGCGTTGACCGCCACTGGTAGTTCATAGACATGATGCAAAACGCCATCAATACGAAATCGGACCAGACCTTTTTCGCGTCTAGGCTCAATATGGATATCACTCGCACGCTGTTCAAAGGCATAGTTCAACAGCCAATCTACAATATTGACCACGTGGGAGTCGTTGGCTTCCGGATTTTTGAGTTCACCCAGCTCCAACATCTGCTCGAAGTTGGCAATGGCTGCCACCTCAAGGCCAGAACTTTCTGCCTTAGCCACAGACCGAGACATGGTGTAAAACTCAAGCATGTAACGGTTGAGATCACCAGGATTGGTGACCACTCGCTTAATACGCCGACCACGCAAGGTCTGAGTAAGCATGCCCTCCCACTGGAACATGTAGGGTTGGCCGCTGGCGATCACCACTTCTTCATCGGTGACATCAATGGCCAAAATGTTATGTCTTTGCGCAAAGGCATAAGACATCACTTCAGTAACTTCGGTGACATTCACATGCAAGGGATCGATGCGCACACATTCTTGACCCGATTGCTGTGCAAGCCACTGGGCCATGGTTTCTAGGTCAAGATTATGGCCCCGGTTAAGACGATTTTCATAATCTCGTGCAGCGAGAATTTCCATCGGATGTTGGCTAAGTTCTTTTTTGGTGCGCGGCGCAATCAACACATCTTCTGCCTGGCGCTGTGACACATAGCCTTCTTTAACCATTTGATCGAGCAACCAGCGCAGGTCAATCAGCAGTTCATCCCGATATCCGGCCGCCTCGCCGAACAAGGCTTTGCCCTGCTTAGCGGTGGACTGCTTAGGGGTGGACTGCTTACCGGCGGACAATTTAGCGGCTCGCAGGTCTGGGCTGTCTTGCTTCAATTTTTCAGATCCGGAGGGTGTGGCCACGTCTATCCTTCTACAAAACCAGTCTTCGTTAGTGAAGACTATGGTTACATGGTTCGCAACGCGGTGCTGACCCAAAAAGGTGACAGACATCACAGTTTGATGCTATGGCCGAAGGGTGAGTGGCGGGTAACCAGCCTTAGTTTGGTGAGACGACCAAGGTGAGTATTCCTGTGTAAGGAGCATCATCTAACGGCACTCCGGGGAGCGCGACCCCAAGGGCTAAATCATATCCAACACCACCACAATCAGCAGATTGTTGGTCTGCGCTTTGATGCCCATTCACCGCGATACCCTTGGCTATCGGTTGTTGGCGTTGCCCGTGGCTAACGCTCGCTTCATAGCGGCGGGTATTGCGACCGTCAGTGAGTGTGAAGGTACGTTGCGCGCCACTACCGAACCCCATGATTCTAAAATCTGCATTGGCCGTACGAAAGACACAACCTCGTGCCACGCCGATTGCACCTCGACCCGAGCGGCTGGGCTCGATCCGCACTTCATCCAAACCAGCAAGGCGAACTTGCTGTGGTACGAACAATGAGATCCTTACGGTACCTACCGATGTCGCACCCACGGCACCATCAGTTGCGGCAAAACTTGCTTCAAACGTGCCTAAGAGTAGACAGCTTAAAAGTAAAACCTCGAATCTGATCGTACTCTGCATGATTCTTCCCTGAAAGTAGCCAGCAATAATCTTCGCTGGTACTTGGCGCCGAGTCTAGGTGTAGCGGAGGGTATTTTGTAACCTGTATGTAAGTCGCTAGCCTGCCTTGTTCGCCGCACTTCGCTGAGCCGCATGGTATGCAGTGCGTTTATTAAACCAACCTATTATCAATTCCATAGCAGGGGGTGCAATGGGCTGCTGCAGCAGCAACGGGGTTCTGAGCAATCCAGGTTGTTCTTTATCTAACCGCAAGGTATGGGTCATGTTATCAATTACATGAGATTCAATGGCGCCAGACATCAGCTCGGCGATGACGGCCACATCCGCAGGTGCGCACTGCAAGTCTTTTTCCCCACCAATGATCAAAGTCGGACAAGACACCTGGCGGTAGATTGCTCTCGGTTCTATTGCAAACAGTTCACGAAACCACCGCGCCGGTACTTTCTTGAAGTCCAGACGTACCATATCTACGGTAGAAGTTTTTATGTTGGCAATCAATCGCGCTTGACCCAGCACGCTGACACCAAACCAGGCCATGATTTGACGGCGCAACTTGCCACGCCAACCAGGTAAAGCCTCTAACTCTGTTTCTAGTTGTCTCGCCTGATCCATCAATATGGACTCAAGGTTATCTGCGAATGGGCAGAGTAATACCAAACCAGCTAATTGGGGCCGATTCAGGAATACTTGTGGGCCGATGATGCTGCCTTCACTGTGGCCTAGCACAAATATCTGCGCGGACTCACAACTATCGAGCCGTTCTAGTGCATCTACCCACCCAATGGCGTCAGCCACCAGTTCACGATGACCCGCGCGAAAGAAGTCACCGGAGCTGGCGCCACAACCACGCTTGTCATAGCGCAAACTCGCCACCCCGTTAGCCGCCAGCGCGATTGCCAATGTATTGAACAAGTCTAAGCGCTGATTTTTGGTATTTTCATTGCGGTCGAGCGGGCCGCTGCCATGCACCATCAACACAACCGGGTACGGCCCCTGGGCTTTTGGCGTGCACAAGGTACCCACCAAGCGAGCACCCTGGGTGTCCAAATGTAGTTCCTGATATCGCATGGGCGACAGCATACCGTTTTTCTTGTGTGGAAAAACTATCTGCGCGCCGCTTACAGGAATGGCCCACCCTCTATTTTGGCGATCACCTCGGCAAAGTCTTGCGCCCAGCGTTTTTTCTTCTCTAAGCAATACAGAAAATATACGGCCGGAGACACGCAGACAATCAACAGCAAAACCACCATGAACCATTTCATCATTACACTCCTTGTTTGACTTGACCGATCCACGGGGGATCGATCGATAGGTCAGTGACTAACTGAAGGGGAGTGAACTTAGCTTCTTAAACTGAAAATTGTGGTCTTGAAACTTGAGTCTATCTTCCCGCCAGTGTTGCACCGACGGGATACAACACCTAACTAGTCGGTAAAGCCTGTATGCAGCACCTGACTAGGCTTCGCAAAATGCACATAGGCCGAACGCAAGCGCGGTTTCGGCATGTCTTTGATGCTAATTTGGAAGCAAATTTGGGTAGACAAACTAATCATTTTATTTCGCGTACTATCGTTTGCAGTAATAGACTGCGGTTTGTTCAAGAGCGCGTAACTTGCGCCAATGGGACAAAAATGTCAACGGAGAAACGCTCATGACAACCAGCACAGGATTAATAATAGGCGCGCTTGCTGTACGCCGAAGCGCGCTAATCAACGCAACAACCCAGCGCGTGTGGCAGGAATTCACCGACTTCGATCGGATCAGCGCGTGGTTAAGTCGTGGCCACACATTGCACCAGTTTGATTTACACGTCGGCGGAGACACTGTCTTCAGCGTCAATATCGAGGGTAAAGAGCGCCATTTCGGCGGCAAGGTCATTGTCTGGCAACCTGAGCAGGAAGTTTCCTTCGAAAGCCAATGGACAGATTCGGAGGAATCGGAGCCGCCCACGTTCTGGACTATTCGCCTGCGCGCACTGTACGAACAAACTCATGTGGAACTGTTTCACCACGGCTTTGAGCGTCTAGGCGCCCAAGCCGCTGAGAATTTGCAAGGTTACGAATCTGGGTGGGACAACAAACATCTTTTGGCATTGCGCAATATTATTGAAGGTTAATGGTTGCAGGCTAATAATTAGGGGATACATGAATTGCTGAAAATCTACGGCAGTAATGGTCGAGCGTTTCGTTGTAAGTGGATGGCGGAAGAAGCAGGCATTGAATATGAGGTCATCGATGCCGATTTCGCCACTGGCGATACCCACACAGCAGAATTCTTGGCGTTAAACCCCAACGGCAAGATTCCCGTGCTACAAGATGGCGAACTTGTGCTGTTCGAGTCTCTCGCCATCAATTTGCATCTTGCCCAGCACTATTGCCCTAGCCTTTGGCCGGCCGATACCCAACAGCAGAGCTTGCTGTATCAGTGGACTGTTTGGGCCATGGGTGAATTGGAGGGGCCTCATGATGCGGCCAACATTGCAGGCACTAAGTTAGATATGAAAAAGCTCGACCGGTCACTGAACGCGCCGCGCACCCAGCTTAGTCTAACCCCGTACTTACTGGGTGAACAGTTCAGCGTAGCGGATTTGAATGTGGCCTGTTTAATGCTGCGACCGCAAATCAAGCCCGTGATTCAACAGGACCCTACACTCAAAGATTGGTTTAAGCATTGTCTTTCCCGACCTGCTTTACGCTCACTAACCGCTAAGTAACGAGATCGACTGCAACCGGGCTTCTACCTGCTCCCAATTTATATTCTTGACGAAGGCATCAACGTAGCGCGCCGTCGCCGCGCCAAAGTCCATCTGGTAGGAATGCTCATATAGATCGATTACCAACAGCGGTACCGTGGCAACCGGTGCATGCATGTGATCACCCATCCAGTAGTTTTCCAATGCGCCAAAATGTTGGTTGTAACCAAGCATCACCCAACCCGAGCCGCCGCCCAAACCACCAGCGATCTGCCTAAACTCAGTTTCCCAACGGTCGACACTACCAAAAGCGCTGGCCAGCATTTTTCGCATGTTCGACGGCACAACACCGCTCCCGCCGAGATTGTCAAAATATAATTCATGCAATACCACAGATCCTGTGCGCATCAGGTGTTCACGTTTTAGATCGTTGTAGGTAAAAGCAGGCACTTTGCCATCGGCAAGTGCCGCTACTAGCCGTCGATTGGTTTCATTCAGGGCTCGAACCGATCCACCGTAGTTATTTGACCAATGGGACTCGATCAGCCGGCCTGATAACCCCTCTAAGCTCGATGCCTTGTAAGGCAGCGGTTGAAGTTTGTGGTCTTGTTTAAAGGCTGCTTGTCCGGAGCGCAGAACTTTGTCGGGTGCTGAAACTTGCGCGGCCAACGGCAGCGCGATCAGCCCGGTGGCGACACCACTCAAGGCGGATTTCAGGAAGCCTCGCCGAGCGGGCTGACTCTTGCCTATTCTGGCGTCATATTTATTTTGAGGGATGTTTCGGGGGATTTTTGGAGTGTGGGAAATTTTGGCGTTGGGATTCATAGAACCTCCTCAGGTGAATTCTGATTGTACGCCTGGCAATCCGAGGGCCGTTATACAAGCTATCGACTCAATCAGCGATTGCTAAAATTCATTATTTCATGTATTCATGGAATATGGAAATAAAAACACAACGCCCCAGCGACCCGGTAACAACGGCAGACAGCACCCAAACCCTTGATCTGGCGGTAAAAGAGCTTTCAGCCCTTGCCCACACCGGCCGTCTCACGCTCTTTTGTCACTTAATCCAGGCTGGATCAGCCGGGGTCACGGCAGGTGATCTAGCTCGCTTTGCTGATATTGGCCCCACCACCGCATCAGCCCAATTAACCGTGCTGGCCAATGCCAATCTCGTGAAATTCCAACGCCAGGGCCGGCGAGTCATTTACACCGCGAACTACGGCGAAATGCGCCAGTTGATGCGCTTTCTGTTACATGACTGCTGTGCGAGCAATCCATCCATTTGCGAAGCGATCTTAACGGCTTAGGTAACGCGGAGAAAAATGATGAATACCTGTCCACCGAGCGAAATCTACTCGAACAACCGCGATTGGCTCGCTGCCATTAATCAGCAGTGTTTGTGTTTGGATATCGATCGCCAGCGTATCGATGCTGACCTCATATCCTCAATCGCTCACAGTCCGACACTGCGAGACGAACTCGCGCAGCGGCCAAATCTGTTTGCCAAAACGCCGATATTTCTCGCCCCAGAAGATTTCACAGCCATGGTGCAAACGGTGAAGGCCGTCGATGCAGCCATCGCGCTCCCGGCTTATCAACAGGCTCGCCAGGTGGCTGGCCAAACCACCGCTTTTGATTCCCAAACCCATGGCTTGGTCATGAGTTTTGATTTTCATCTTATTGCCTCGGGCCCGCGGCTGATCGAAATCAACACCAATGCAGGTGGTGCTTTTCTGGCGGCCCAATTAGCCGCTGACCTGGGCGCCAAATCTGGTCATGAGTTGCAGGGTAATACCGCCAGTGAATTTTTGGTGAACATGATTCGCCGGGAATGGCAGCAGGATAACGCTGACAAACCGCTGGGCACGGTAGCGATTGTGGATGATCAGCCTAGCGGTGAATATTTGTACCCGGATATGCTCATCGCCCAGCGGCTATTGCAGTCTAGTGGTATCAATGCACTTATCGTTGCTGCCAGCGATTTGGTATTACAAGACAACCGTCTAATGGTGGGCGACCAGCCGATCGATCTCATCTACAACCGCCTGACCGATTTTTCGCTGAGCGAGCCCGCCCACCAAACAATGAAGCTCGCCAGCCAACGGGGTGTCGTTACGATTAGTCCAAACCCAACCCATCACGCCCGCTACGCAGACAAGCGAAATTTGGCGTTGTTGTCTGATTTTGAACAACTCAAAACATGGGGCCTGGATGACGCATCACTGGCAGCATTAGCGACACTACCAAAGACCGAATTAGTCACAGCAGAATCAGCGACCGATCTGTGGCAACGCCGTAAGCGTCTATTCTTCAAACCCACATCTGGCTTCGGCGGTAAAGCCGTTTACCGTGGCAGCAAACTAACGAAGAAAACTTGGCAGCATATTCTGCACAACGACTATGTCGCGCAAACTTTTGTACCCCCGGGATTGCGAGCCGTGCAACTAGACGGGGCGGCTACTAAACTTAAATTTGATGTTCGACTCTATACCTACGCCGGTGAACCATTCCAGCTGGTAGCGCGCTTGTATCAAGGACAAGCGACTAACTTTAGAACACCTGGCGGGGGGTTCGCGCCGGTGATCGTTACCGATCAGTGCCCTTAGCTGCGACAACAATTCCGAAATTTCAAAACTAACCATACAACTCGATACATCCTAACAATACTCCGTTCGCAGCAAGCTGGTTAGTATTCCCCAATGGCTGCAAAATCCTCGACAAACACAAAACGTAAACCCTCTCCCTTCGGCGCGGTAACCGTACAGCCCAGCTTGCTGGATTGTTGTGAAAGCGCCGCTGGGCAAATTGACAATCGTTATCTGGCAAACGACGCGCCCAATATTCCCTTACTCGGTTGCACACAATCGAGTGATTGCGAGTGCCGCTACAAGTTCTGGAGCGATCGGCGCCAACAAGATCGGCGAGCCGCCGACGTGGGCATTGGCTCACTCTTTTACAACGACTCGGAACGACGACTACAACTGGAACGAAGATTGGCATAACCCCGCCCTGTGCACTCGACTCTATGTACTTTAGAACGGGACTGCGTAAACTCGTAACTGTCTACAGGCGATAGCGAGCCGTGTTTCGTGCCATCCAATTCCAGTACTACATACCCTAAGCTAAGTTCTGACAAAGCATTGAGCGCAACAACCATGGGGGGTGGGGGCACGTTGCTATTTTGTATTCCGTTCATACTCGCTGGCGGCTTTGTCACCGGCATTGGCACGGGCTTGATTCAGACCAATTCCCAGAATATCCACGCACCGCTCTGGGTGATAACCATGGTGGGTGTCGTATTCGCCGCCGCAGGTGTCTGGATACTGTTCGCCGGCGTGAGGGATATTCGAACCCGGAAAAACATTGCCGCGGGTCGGGCAGCTGATCCACACCACCCTTGGATGTGGGATTACGGATGGTTTACCAAAGGCTCGATACACAATCAGCGCAAGCAAGCCAAACAGTACACCATCGCGCTGGCTTTTTTTGCGTTGTTCCTCGCGCCTTTCAATTGGATGGCCGTGTCGACGGGATCAGCTCTGGTTTGGTTCATCATCGGCATATTCGACATCGCGTTGGTCGCGGGCTTGAAGGCCACCGTCGAAAAATGGCGCTACTACTCAAAATACGGGGACACCTACGCACTTTACGATCAGTTCCCTTGTTTTCTGGGCGATCGGGTGACACTGACGCTGCAAGGATTGCCCACCGAACTTTACAATCCGGTATTCACTTTGCGTTGTATTCAAGAAGGTTACGAAACAGCCAGCCGGAAAAGCAACCGCCAAGAGGTGGTTTGCTATGAACGCTTTGTTGATCAACAAGAACCCAAACAGAGCGGCGCGCTAAACTTAAACAACAGCCAAATTGTTTGGCAGCTCCCCGATGACGCTGACCTCACCAGTACACCCTGCGATCGGCCGGCTCAGTTTTGGGAACTAGAAATCGAAACGGAGAAGTATCGAGGCAACAAGCAATTTCGTTTTATTCTGCCCGTATACACCCAACCACCTGGTGAATATCTTTAGGCAAAAAAAACGCCGGCATAAACCGGCGTTTTTTGCTTAAGCTTTTAAAAGCTTATGGCAAGCGCTTACTCGGCTTTTAAGTTGCCAGCAGCGTTCTTACCGCGCTCACTAACTACTTCAAAGCTAACACGCTGACCTTCGGTCAGTGTGCCTAAGCCGGCTGCTTCAACCGCACTTACGTGTACAAAAACATCGTTGCCACCATCTTCTGGTGCGATGAATCCAAAACCCTTAGTAGGGTTAAACCATTTTACTGTTCCTGTAGCCATTATAGGCCTCCATAACATTTTGTGATCCGCACACAATCGGGTGCGGGACGAACAATCGGGGCAGTGGGTGTCTTGTAACGAGCGTCCGAAGTTCGAACAGAAAGCAAAAGGCAGGCCATAACGTAGATCGCAGATGGACCGTACGTTAATCGAACGGTGATGGCAAATAATTCGCCAAAAAACAGGCAGTTAAGGCCTAAATCAGGCTTAAAACCAGGGTTTTCTCACTTTCGGCCTGCTGGTGTAGAATGCGCAGCCGTTTTACTCTGCTTCTATAATATAGATAAAAGACCTGTGAAAAATAACACTGACAATACTGAACAAGAACAATGGGCCCAGTGGTTCCGCGGTTCTACGCCTTATATCAGCAAGCATCGGAGCAAAACATTTGTTGTGTTGCTCACCGGAGAGGCAATAGACCACGCTAACATCACCAATATTGTCCATGATTTAGCACTGCTCAAGGTACTCGGCACAAGGCTCGTCATTGTACATGGTGCACGACCACAGATTGACGCACGCTTGCCAGAATCTATCTACGCGGATAGCAAGCGCATCACACCACCGGATGATTTTCAAACCATTCTGGGCGTTCACGGCGAGCTACGTAGCAAAATCGAGGCGTTGTTTTCCACCGGCCTACCGAACACACCTTTGCACGCCACCAACATTTCCATTGTCACCGGTAACTTTGTCACCGCCCAGCCCATTGGTGTAGTGAACGGTGTGGACTATTTGCTCACGGGTTCTACTCGTAAAATTCGTACCCAACGCATAAACGCTTTATTGGACAGCGATAACATATTACTACTATCACCAGTTGGCTATTCACCGTCCGGTCAGGCGTTCAACCTTGCCGCACATGAACTCGCAGCGACCGTGGCCGGTGCACTGGGTGCCGACAAACTTATCGCCTTTGATGCGACCGCTTATATAGAAGGCAAGAACACCCAGGCAGCCACCAATCTAACCAGCACTGAATTGGCCGACCTACTGGATGGTAGCCGAGCACCGGCGGCAACCCAAAACGCCATGCAAGCTATGCTGACCGCTACCCGCTTTGGGGTAGAACGTGCCCATCTCATCAGCTACGCAGAAGACGGTGCCCTGTTGGGCGAACTCTTCACAGCACAAGGACAAGGTACTCAGGTCACCGAACAACGTGGCGAACTCATTCGCCCTGCTCAAGAAGGTGATGTCGCCGGTATTGTGGAGATCATTCGCCCTTTGGAAGAACAGAACGTGTTGGTGCGTCGTAGCCGGGACCGTTTGGAAAAAGAGATCGGCCAGTTTTTGGTAGCCGAGGTTGATGGCATCGTTGTAGGCTGCTGCGCTCTTTATCCTTTTGGGGATTCTATGGAACTTGCCTGTGTTGCCGTGCATAGGGCTTATCGAAAAGCTCAGCCCACCGCCGGTGAAGATGCGGACAAGCAGTCGCTAGGGCACGCCTTACTATCTGCTGCCGAGCACCAAGCAGCCACCATGGGGCACAACAAACTCTTCGTACTTACTACGCAAGCCCAAGACTGGTTCATGGAAGCAGGCTATGAACTCGCGGATGTAAAATCACTACCGGCTTCGAAACAACAGCTGTATAACTACCAACGTAACTCCAAAGTAATGATTAAGACCCTTTCGAGATAAGTAATGACTGATAAAAAACGTCCATTTTCTTCTATTGTCGTGGACGGCGTAGAGCAAGCGCCAAGCAGGGCCATGCTCTACCCCGTTGGTTTTACCCAAGCCGACTTCAATAAACCACAGGTGGGAGTGGCCAGCACCTGGAGCATGGTGACGCCTTGCAACATGCACATTAATACCTTGGCAGATGCCGCCATTATGGGTGCGGATGAAGCCGGTGGTAAAGGCGTGCTGTTCAATACCATTACCGTGAGCGATGGTATTAGCATGGGTACACCGGGCATGCGTTACTCCCTGGTGAGTAGAGAAGTCATCGCTGACTCCATTGAAACCGTGGTGGGTGCACAAGGTTTTGACGGTTTCGTTGCCATTGGTGGGTGCGACAAGAACATGCCGGCCTGTGCCATGGCCATCGCCCGCATGAATCGACCGGCGGTATTTGTCTATGGCGGCACCATTCAGATGGGCGAACAACGTCGGGACGTGATTAGCGTCTTTGAGGCGGTAGGTAAGCATGCTGCCGGCAACTTGAGCGATGCGGAACTATTCGAAGTGGAATCCACCGCACTTCCGGGTGCCGGGTCCTGCGGCGGTATGTATACGGCGAACACAATGGCCAGCGCCATTGAAGCATTAGGTTTAAGTCTACCCAATAGCTCAGCTCAAGAAGCAGTAAGCCAAGATAAAAAACAAGACAGCTACAATGCTGGTGCCGCGGTGTTAAACCTGATCGAAAACGACATTAAGCCGAGCGACATTCTGACTAAGGATGCGTTTGAAAATGCGATTACCGTGGCAATCGCGCTGGAAGGCTCTACCAACGCGGTCCTTCATCTATTGGCTATCGCTTCTGCCGCCGACGTAGATCTAACACTCGACGACTTCACCCGTATCGGCGCGAATGTACCCGTGCTTGCCGACATGCGGCCAGCAGGTGAATATTCCATGAGCGAGTTGGTGGCCATCGGTGGCATTCAACCGTTGATGAAACGATTGCTCGACGCAGACTTACTACATGGTCATTGCATGACGGTCACGGGCAAAACCATGGCAGAAAACCTAGCAGATGTTGCCGACTACCCGGCAGATCAGAAAATTGTTCGTCCCATGGATAATCCCATTAAGAAGGACAGCCACCTAGTGATACTGCGCGGTAATTTGGCACCGGAGGGTGCCGTGGCAAAAATCACCGGCAATGAAGGTTTAACTTTTACCGGTAAAGCAAAGTGTTACCACGGTGAAGAAGCCGCCATGAAAGCCATTATGGATGGCGATGTGGTGAAGGGTGATGTTGTTGTCGTTCGCTATGAAGGTCCTAGAGGTGGCCCCGGCATGCGTGAAATGCTTTCGCCTACCAGCGCAATCAACGGCCGTGGCTTGTCAGCAGACGTCGCAATGATCACCGATGGTCGGTTCTCTGGCGGTTCCCACGGTTTCGTGGTTGGACACATTACACCAGAGGCGTTTGACGGCGGGCCCATTGCACTAATTGAAGACGGCGACACCATCACGGTGAACGCAGAAACCAAAGAGCTACAACTATTGGTGAGCGACGCGAGAATGGCCGAGCGCAAACTGCAATGGCAACGCCCTGCGCCCTATGCAACTAAAGGTACATTGGCTAAATATGCCAAATTGGTGAGTTCAGCTAGTTATGGTGCAGTGACCGATAGAGAATTAGGCTAACGTTCTTAACTGAGCCACCTAATTAGGTGGCAAGCGGAAGCCTTTTTCTAGGATACTTTTAATGCATCGCGGGAATCCCGCGCGCAATAGGAAAGTCCGACATGGAATGTTACCGAACATCCTCCACAGTTCTCTGGTTTACCATCCTACTCGCTACTGTATTCGCGACGGGGTGGGAACAAACAGTGCGAGCGGCCGGGGAGATTAGACCGGTCATCACGCCGCAAGACGATCGCCCCTCGACAATACCGAATTTCGGCATCCGCAAGCCTACTGCCGCACAACAGCGTGCGGCCATCCAACAATTAAAGCGTCCTGTGAAGCTGAGCGGGCTTGTCACTTTTTGGGATACGCGAACAAAACGTAACGACCGGCAGGGATCAAAATTACGTAGTACCGGAAAATTGGGCGGCCAGACAATAAAACTAAGGAATGCCAACATCCCATTGGGTTCTTTGCTACTCGAAATATGGCAACAGGCTGGAGCCTGTGTGGATGCCAATTTTTCTTGCAAGGAACGTGACGATAAGAAAATAGGTGCTGCAAAAACGTCCCTCGCGACAGGCCGCTACCGCAATAATGTTTCAAAAGGCCAGTCCGTGTATATTGCACCCCGGGTTGAGAGCGCAAAAGCTAAGGTGCTAAATCGAAACAGCGTCGGACCTCTTA